>JAOTRO020181042.1:0-11331 GCA_028566515.2 Pyracantha coccinea | reverse complement strand
AAGCCGAGAGGAAGAAGCCTTTTGGATTAATGCAGCCATTTCCCGTTCCTCAGTGGAAATGGGAAGATATTACCATGGATTTCGTGTACAAGCTTCCTCGTACACGAAATGGATACGACGGCATTTGGGTAATAATGGATCGGCTTACCAAGTCAGCACATTTTATACCAGTTCGAGAGAACTATTCTTTAAGCCTATTAGCTGAGCTATTTATTTCAGATATTGTTAAATACTATGGGGTTCCAGTTAGTATTATTTCTGATCGAGATCCTAGGTTCACTTCTAAGTTTTGGGTGGCTTTCCAAGAAGCTCTTGGTTCGAGATTGCTTTATAGTACGGTGCATCATCCACAGACAGACGGGCAATCTGAGAGAACTATCCAAACGCTAGAAGATATGCTAAGATCTTCAATACCGCAGTTTGGGGACGCTTGGCATAAGCGTTTGGATTTGATTGAGTTTGCCTACAATAACAGCTACCATTCTAGCATCGGTATGTCACCTTTTGAGGTGTTTTATGGTAAGCCTTGTCGTACTCCTCTATGTTGGTCAGACGTCGGCCATAGGGTATTAGTGGGCCCTGAGATTGTAGATGAGGCCACACAGAATACTTAGGTAATTAAAGCTACCTTGAAAGCAGCCCAGGATCGACAGAAGAGCCTTGCCGATAAACGTGCCATTCATAGAGTATATAAAGTTGGAGATTGGGTATTTCTGAAGCTATCTCCGTGGAAGGACGTAGTACGGTTTGGTAAGAAAGGTAAGTTAAGTCCTCGTTACTTTGGACCGTACCAAATCATCGAGTAAGTCAATGAAGTCCCCTACAGACTTGAGTTACCTCCAGAGCTATCAAAGGTACATGACGTTTTTCACGTCTCTATGCTTCATCATTATGTCTCTAATCCTTCACATGTGATACATCCTCAGCCACCACTGGAAAATAATCCAAATTTGACATATGACGAGGAGCCAGTGACAATTTTAGATTGGAAAGATAAGGTTCTTCGGAACAAGACTGTGCGCTTGGTGAAAGTCTTGTGGAGGAACCATTCAGTGGAGGAGGCCACTTGGGAGACAGAGGATCGTATGTGAGATTTATATCCACGTCTATTTTATGGGTATTGATATGTTGTTGTGCTAGTGTACAGAAATTTTGGGGACTAAAGTGACGAGAATGCCCTCGTGGTTTAGTGATGTGGATGTACATATGCGTATTTAAATTATTTTTCTTGCTAACGTAATTAAATAGAACTCATCGTCACAAGTGAGTGGACACAAATTGGGGTTGAATCAAGTTCGTAATGAAAAAGTTACGAACGTTAGAATATAATTGCATCAAATAGGAAAAATAAAATTTAGACCAATTGCAATTATTCCTGTTTTCTTGGAGCCCAATCAAGATTGGGTTGAATTAGGTTTTGGGCCACTTGGGTTCTCCCTCTCTCATTTCCCTCACACAGTTGCCCAATGGGAAGCCCTTGATATTTTTCTTTGGCCAAACCCGTAACTCAATCACACACACACCCACATGTAACCTTTCTTCCTCTCCCTCATCATTCTCGAAGTCTCTCTTGTCCGTACCATCCGTGCACCCATCCACCCAACCATCCTCATCTAGCACAGATCGAGCTGTTGGAGACCACCTTCGAGTTCCTTGCAAGCCCACGAGCCTAACCATGCTCTTTGTTCGAAGCAAGGATGTCGGAATCGTGAGAACTTTCGAGCTCCGGCGAGGAGCTCTGTTGCTGCGACGTGATCGTGGACATTTCACAATACTTTTAGGCTCGAAAAGGTTCCTAATTAACTTAATAGAAACCCTAGACTAGTTTTGGAGAAGTTTGGACATCGGATTAAGCACAATTGTAGAACCTTAGTTTTGGCCGGTTGTTCCAAGCCATTTTCTGACCGTTTTCCGTTGTTTTAGGACCTCTAAGAGGTAAGGATTTGTTATCCTCTCTAAAAGCTTCAAGTCCATATAGGATTTGTGAATTTGGTTGAAAAACGAAGAAGAAATTAAAGTTTTCAATTTTTTTCAGAAACCGACAACGCAGCGGTGGCCGGCGTCGGATCCCGGCGAAACCCCAGAGAAGAAAGGAGAATATTCCTTCAACTTTGATGGAATATAGTGACGGTGTTAGATAAAGTTAACAGTATATGCTTCTATTTAATAGAATATTCCCTAATGCCGTTAGGGATTCCGTCCAACGTGCCAGGCACATGCCTGGCTGTGGCCAGCGCGTGAGATGTCCAATTTTTTTTCTAAAAATATGGGGATGCTCGTGGTGTTGAGTAGGCCACGATGATATATTCAAACACCCCAGTTGAGCAACGTATGAGAAGTTATTACACGGTTTTGGTTATGTATTTTCGAATTAACAATAATTTAGTTGTTTCGCATATAGGTGAGACGTTCCCGGAGGACGAGCGTAACCAGGTAAGACTTGGGGGTTACGATCCTGCTACATACCAGTGAGTGGGCTCTTGGTTT
Source organism: Pyracantha coccinea (assembly GCA_028566515.2). Taxonomy (NCBI): domain Eukaryota; kingdom Viridiplantae; phylum Streptophyta; class Magnoliopsida; order Rosales; family Rosaceae; genus Pyracantha; species Pyracantha coccinea. Next base: position 8,844 of record JAOTRO020181042.1, on the reverse strand, counting down.
TCTTTATATACGTATATATACTTTACATTTTCCTAGAAATTGTTTTAAATGGATTTACGTTTTTAAATGCCATGTCAATTGCATTGCATTTTAGAACATGCATTAGTATAGATATGCATATTATTGCATGATGTTGCGGACGCTCAGGTAAGCTTCAGGTGAGTATATATTGATGATAGTAGATGGATTGTTTGTGATTATATGTAGATGCATTTAGAGCTCATTATCCTGCACCCCGATGTTAGTGCTCCCGCCTGTGGCCAGGGCATAGTTCTTCACGTGATGTTCACCTCCTGCATCGTACGCTCACCTTGGATCCAATTTTGGTGCATAGCCCTGTCGTACAAACCACAATAGGTGGTTTCGACTCGTAGGTGACCCTATCGTACAGCCTTCACGTGATCGTAGAACTTGAGCGTACATATTTATATCCAGCCTGTCACACTAGGTGACTCTAACTCGTGTGCTCGCCTAGATTGATGAACTATAGATCCAGTCGTACAGGTCACGTTAGGTGACTCCGACTGGCACGCTAGTTGATTTATTCACACCTAGCTTACGCTTATTATTGTTGAGATATTATGACATGGCATACTTCAGTTTTCGTTGCTCTTATGCATTGGATTTCCTACCTATGTAGTAGTATTTTCTGGAAACTATACGGGTTTTACGGAAATGGGTTATTATGTTCAAAAAGATAAATATGTTTTCAAACGCTTTGTTTTTTCCCATTCACCTTTCTGTTTTGAGCCCCTCCAGGTTCTAGGTAGCTGTTCATCTTTGGTCACTCACGAGGACTACTTGGCAGTTCTGACGTTCTACTAAATAAAGTATGGATCTTCTCTTTGTTTGTATAATTAGTACTTAGTTAGTTTAACTACACCTTCGTTTACCTTTGCTCTGATATGTGTGTATACTTGATCATTTCACACACTTATATATTATCTTTAACTAAATAAGTTTAGTTTTAGGTTTTTATTTATTCGCATTTTTCTATTATTATCACTTCTGTTGCGCATTGGCTACGTTACTCTCACGTGACGGTCAGCACTTTTCCACTCCGGTCGAGGTGTGTCAATTTAAGTCACGTTACTTACATGTGATACACATTGGAGGGTAGATTGCCAATTCTTCATAAAGAAATAGTGTATGGAGTTAACTTTAGAGGGTAAATTAGACGTTAGGTTCGCAACCTATATGAAATATTAAGGGCTTATAGGCAAGAAAATGACGGTATTAAACTCTAAAGTATGTCAAGTGACTTAAGTTGATGAAAAATTGGATAAAATAGTTTTTAAAATAATAGTAGGGATGAAATTAGCAATTTTTAATACATTTAGAGACTTATTTTACCAAAAACATAATTTAAGGACCTAATTTTCACTGAGGTGATAGTTCAATGACTAAATCGGCACTTCACCCTAATTTATATACACTTTGCATTCATGTGGTTTGGGTAAAAGTAATAGTTTGGTAAGCAACAACCAGATTAGGATTCTCTCCTCTCCTATTCTCATCTCATTCCCTCCTCTCCTCTTACACTTTGTTTTTTGTCTTATTGTCTCTATAAAAAAAATCAATATAAGTTATTAAAGTGGCTTAATCATAACCGTTTAAGTAGGAGAGGAGGAAACAGGAGAGAGATTAAGAGGGAAGAGAATCATTCTCCATTAACAACCACCCTTGATGATATAAAATGGTAGATTGTTTGACCCTTGATTTTGCACTTACACATGCGCTATATTGGTACCACATGGATCATAACATAGAAATGGTAAATTAGAATTGTTGATGGGAGCATTTTTGCACACCACCATAACTATGGTGTATGTCCATTATACATCTGATAATATGCCATATATCCTTTTACTAAACTCTAGTTAACTTTCACATTAAATGTTACTTTTTCAATTTTATAAAAATTAACCAAAATTAAGTTAAAGGGTACGTGATAGATGATTAGCTATATGATAAGCACACACCATATTTTATAGTGGTGAGCAAATATGCTTTCATTGTTGATGCCCAAAAATAATCCACCCTATAATAATTGATCAAAAATAGTTTACTTGGTATCAATCTTATACGAGAAATGCTAAGCAGATTCTCTCAAAAGTAGAATTCTTCATACACTCTTTGTCATCTCATGTTTTTGGCACAATGTTTGGTAATGTTGATACGAGAATTGACATTAAACTGTGTGGTGACAGAGAATTCATAAAGAGTCTCACTTTGAGAAAGTTTTCTTAGCATTTCTCATCCTATATTCATGTAAGGAAACGACAGCTTTGCCAATTGTCATATAAAAAAATAATAGTTAACTTGGGCAGACCGAGGGGTTGTTAACTTTTAAAGGACAAAAACCAAACTGTTACTGAATTCTAATAACAAGGGTGCAAAGTCTAATAAACTCTAATTTCTATTATTAGTCCAAGTCCTTAGGTCCATACATTCATAACTAAAAATAATAGTTTTATGACTTATTTAAGGATAATTTCTGTATATATTACACAATATCTCTGTTTCATGTAAGTACTAAGTTTACTGGCATTGGAGAGTTGAACTCTCAAGAGTCAAGAGAGGCAGCAAAAGGCTATTTTCTCATAAAACATCCATATGTTTTGGTCTTGATAAGCAATTTATTCAGGCGAATTCCAAAATTTTATCGTTCTAGAATAATCATTTTCTTTCCCACCAAATAAAAAGTTATATGGGGCTTGGATGGCCCACGTATATGAAAGAGAACGTAACTTTTGTCCCACATCGGACAACTTCAGGACTCAGTAAAAGGTTTATATTGTTGCGACGATACAATGAAAATTAGCATGGCACATACGCAAGAATGATAAGCATAAATTGAGAAATAATTAAATATTTTATTTTTTATTTGCTATTTTTTCTTGATTTTCCTACTCTGTTCAATGCATATTTCGGTTAGAAAAATTAATGAGGATTAGCAAGACCCTTCGTAACGACATACATAAATCGAGAGATGTCCAATTTTATTTTTTATGCCTGTTTTCCTACTCTCTTCAAGGTTTTTCCTATTAAAATCTTGGGTAAATTAGTTTTTTCTTGTTAAAATTTAGGGTAGATTTAATATAAATTCAATTTTGTGAGGTAATATTAGGAATAGTCCCTTTTTTTTTAACAAACGATATTATCTACACTAAGAGAAAGGGGATCAGCCTAACCTCACAATGATTGTAATTCTTTTGTTAAGTTTGTGATAAAAGTGAAAATTAAAAAAGAATTGTAACATCCTAAATCATAAGACTTAAATACCTTCAATCACGTTGCATTTAGTCTTGTACTTATTTGAGGAAAGGGATCCTCTCTGGATTCTTTCCACCAAATCTATCAATCTGAGCTCTTGAAATTATATCAAACAGCTAAAGTTATTATAACTTTTAAAGCCCCCCCCCACGTTTTTTGCCGTTGCATCAAATTTGAAGGGTTTAGATTGGTGGATTTGGTGGAAGAGATCCTCTCGGATTGGAGCAATGATTTCTCAACTTTTTTGCCGTTGCATCTAATTAGAGAAATAGTCCCTCAACTTTAACACAATTGGAGCAATGGTTCTTCCAACATAACTCATTTTGATAGAATTCTAACAAAGTTGACAAAAATGAGTATAGCTACACATTTTGATGAGTTGAGGGATCAATGATTATGAATTTTTAGTTGATGGGCCATTGTTTTAATTTGATTAAAATTGAGAGATTATTGCTACAACTTACGCTAATATATTTTACTCTTTTACATTACATTATGAACGAAAAATAAAAAACAGAACCGATATACAATTTATTACACGACAAAATCTCCCGACGAAGTGGGAGACTTGGCGTTGAGCTCCCAACAGAGCCGGCGAGGACATAACGAAGGAAAAAGACCAGACCAGCGGCAAATCATCCGCAAGGCTGATCATCCGTTCAGTGATGAACGTTGGACCCTTCGTCTCAAGTATATGATCATCCCAACCGAGGTACGTTTGAACATTTATCACAAACAACAGATTGAACGGCTGAGATTGCTTCCGTGTGGACCCCGTGACGATTGAATCTGCCGAACCGCCAGCCTCACTGTTACGGAGACCTTTAATTTGAATGGAAAAATATTTGCCCTGGACGAAAGGTCACAACAACAGAAATTAGCATTGAAACAAAAAACAATCGAAGAAAGTGATTTGTGTAGCTTTTTCAACACGTCACCACAATAACAGACAAATCTCAGTGGTGTCCAATTCGATTTCTCTTTTTTTTTTTTTTTTAAATGAGGACAACGGCTCACGAATTAGGATTATTCATTTCTTCATATTTAAATGAGGTTACTTGGAAATTTCACCTTGCTTGTGACCTATAAGTCCAATTTCTCAATTTTGTTCATCTTATGTTGGTTAGATGGTGGAAACGGTTATGACCTAGGAATTGTTGTTGTTGTCATAAAAATTTGTTCAAACGTATGTAAAACGTGCTTGTATTTTACATATTACCACCATAAATATTTTATGTGCCATGGCGTATGTGTTATCGTTTTCTTACATACAAAATATTAACACCATCTTTGCAAATTTTGTTCTTTATAACGCGATTCACAAAATATTTATATGATTAAAGAAATGTAATACAAATTGACCATTATTGGAGTCAATTCTGAACTAAACAATCCATCATTTTTTACACTAATATTTTTGCTAGTCTGACACATACATATGACCAATCTTTGCATTTGAATATTTTATAAAAAAGGGACGATTTCATCGGGATAATCCATCACTTGGGAATGAGAAAAACATACAGAGACATTTCAATTTCCCTTTAGTCACTATTGTACGATCCATCAACAACAAAAAATGAACCTAAAACGTGTCATGGATAATACAAACCTGAAATTCTGCTACAACCACTTATTGAATATTTGATTTGATAGTTTTTCTCAAACAATAGCTTCTAGATAATTATTTAATAAGTTGAATAATAGTTCAATATTCATATAAAGTTTTTATCTTCTGAAAAATTTGTAAAACAAATAGACCTGGTCAAGTGAAAAAACAAATTGACCTAGTCAAGTCAATTGCGGCCGACAATGCTACACATATGATCAAGTTCTGTTCACATAGTAACATGGTTTATGTGGTCCAATCCCTCCATTGGTTGGTTGCTTGACCACTTGACCTTAGCTTCTCCAAATCTGACAAAACTTTACTTGCAGAAAAACAAATGGATACTCAATGGGATTTGTGGAAAAAATAAATGAAACTCACCTTTGACTTTTAGCCACACGATCATGACTTTTAGCCACTGAAACGATTTAAAACTATTTGGCTTAGAAATCTCTCTCTCTCAACTTTGTCTGCAAATTTTTCTGAGCAGCCATGGATGCCAAAACCAAGCAAAGATTGGTGCTTTCAGTTCTTTTCTTCTGCTATCTCAAAACCCATGTCTCCCTTGCAGCCGACTCCATCACCGCAAACCAATCTCTCTCCGGCGACCAAACCATTGTCTCAGCAGGTGGGATTTTCGAGCTCGGTTTCTTCAATCCAGGTAATTCTTCAAACTTCTACATAGGTATGTGGTACACCAAACAAGTGGTATCCGAGAGAACCATAGTTTGGGTGGCAAACAGAGAAAAACCAGTTTCCGATAGATTTTCTGCGGTTTTAAGGATTTCAGATGGCAATTTAGTCCTCTTGAACGAGTCCAAAACCCCCATTTGGTCAACGAATTTAACCTCCTCCTCCGCCACCACTGCACGTCTTTTGGATACCGGAAACCTCGTCTTGAGATCGGGATCTGGTAATATTACGTCTGAGGCGTTATGGCAAAGCTTTGATCATCCAGCTCACACATGGCTTCCAGGAGGTAGGATTGGGTTTAACACCGTTACCAAACAAACCCAAATTCTTACTTCATGGAAGAGTTCGGAGGATCCTGCACCGGGTCTTTTCTCGCTCGAGTTAGACCCCAACGGAAGCAATGCGTATCTCATACTGTGGAATAGGTCTAGACAGTATTGGACTAGTGGATCGTGGGATCCAAAATCAAAGATTTTCAGCTTGGTTCCGGAAATGAGGCTCAATTATATTTACAACTTCAGCTATTTTACGAACGAAACCGAAAGTTATTTCACCTATTCTGTTTATGATCCTAAGAGAATATCTCGTTTCGTGATGTATACTTCGGGGCAGATTCAGCAGCTGACATGGTTGGAGAATTCCAGGCAATGGAATTTGTTTTGGTCTCAACCGAGAAAGCAATGCGAAGTTTATGATTTGTGTGGCGCATTCGGAAGTTGCAATGAGGTAAGCAACCTCGCCTGTAATTGCTTGAAGGGTTTTGAGCCCAAGTCGAAGAGAGATTGGGATTTGAAGGACTACTCTGGTGGGTGTTCGAGAAAAACTCGTCTGTATTGTGAAAATGCTACTAGTGCTAACGGGAAGCCAGACCGGTTTCTTGAACTTCCTAGCATGTCATTGCCTGAAAATAAACAGTCTGTGGAGGTTGGGAGTATTGCGGAATGTGAATCGTTCTGCCTTGGAAACTGCTCTTGCACTGCTTATGCTTACAACAGAAGTGGATGTTCGGTTTGGACAGGAGAGCTTTTGGATTTGCAACAACTAACATCAAGTGACAACCAGGGAAGCACTTTATACCTCAAACTTGCAGCATCTGAGTTTAAGAGTTCGAAAAGTAACAAGGGATTGATTGTTGGTGTTGTGGCAGGCTCAACTGCCGGTGTAGCAGTTCTTTTAGGCCTTATTGTGTTTGCAATCTTGAGACGGAGAAAGCGAGTGAAAGGATTGGGAAAAGCGGTAGAGGGTTCGTTGGTCGCATTCGGGCACAGAGATATGCAAGATGCAACGAAGAACTTCTCCGAAAAATTAGGGGGAGGAGGTTTTGGTTCTGTTTTCAAAGGGACACTGCCCGATTCGTCTGTCATAGCAGTGAAGAAGCTTGAAAGTGTGAGCCAAGGGGAGAAGCAATTCAGAACAGAAGTGAGCACAATTGGGACAATCCAGCATGTCAATCTTGTCCGCCTTCGTGGGTTCTGCTCCGAAGGTTCTAAAAGGATGTTGGTGTATGATTACATGCCAAACGGATCTTTGGACTCTCACCTTTTCAACGATAAGGGTCCGGGGGTCTTGGATTGGAAAACTAGGTACCAAATTGCACTTGGGACAGCAAGAGGGTTGGCTTATCTTCACGAGAAGTGCAGAGATTGCATCATACATTGTGACATAAAGCCAGAAAACATCCTCTTAGACGCTGAACTTTGTCCGAAAGTGGCAGACTTTGGCCTTGCGAAGCTTGTTGGAAGAGAGTTTAGCAGGGTCCTGACAACCATGAGAGGGACAAGAGGCTACCTTGCGCCAGAGTGGATTTCAGGCGTGCCGATCACAGTGAAAGCTGATGTGTACAGCTACGGAATGATGCTGTTTGAATTCGTTTCGGGGAGAAGAAACTCGGAGCAATCTGAAGATGGGAAAGTTAGATTCTTCCCAGCTTATGCTGCTAGCCAGATTAGTACTCCAGAAAGTGATGTGTTGAGCCTATTGGATCCAAGGCTCGATGGAAATGCCGATGTAGAAGAGCTCACTAGGGTTTGTAGAGTTGCTTGCTGGTGTGTCCAAGATGATGAAGCTCAGAGGCCGTCAATGGGGCAGGTGGTGCAAATCCTCGAGGCAGTTTCCAATGTCAACTTGCCGCCAATTCCGAGAGCTCTTCAATTGTTTGGAGACGACCAGGAGCAGATAATCTTCTTCACTGAGTCATCCTCGAGCCAGAGTTCGCGCCCACGGAGCAATAACACATCGACAGCTTCCTTTCAGACCAAGAGCACCCCATCTTCAACCATCTCCAAGAGATCTGAAGAACATCAGTGAGCATTTTGATGTGCCTTTTCTATTTGGTCATTTGGTTTGATCCTCAAGTAATTGTGTCTGTATTAGTATAATATATATGTGTGTGTGTGTATGTATAGATAGCTTCTGATTAGGTATGTTATTGGAGTATTATCCAAATTATCCCAACAAGCAATGCTTCATATCAAAATCTTCAAGATAAATTTTGTTTCTGTTTGATTAATTAAAGCTTCAGATGCATAAGTGATGGACTGTTAATTTTGAAAACTTTATTTTTCTTTTTCGAACTTGAAAATTTTACTTGAATCGTAAAAGTGACGTGATAACTCCGTTAATCCATCCCAAACAAGAGCGTTAAATGGTATCGTGACATGTGCAAATCATGCATTCTCATCGGCGTGGACAGAAAATAAAGGGTACCTTGATCATCTTACCCAAGTATCCTGCCGAAATTTTTACCTCTTCAGTTAGGCTCCACCATCTTTTGACATAGATACATGTGTTGAATGCTGAAGCGAAGATTGAAACCTTAATCGATCTCATTAGCACGAAATAATTCCCAAATTCCCATATTTCACAACCCTAAACTTCAAAGCCTACCCTCATTTTCATCAATAAGAAACAAACACGTTAATCGACACTTAATTAATAATTCAATTATCTATAACTACATCATTTAGTTTAAACAATTTGGTCTTCCTAGCATTATTTAAATGGAAACTTGTGAGATGAATTCATTACTCAATCAAAGAAAAAAAAAACTAATAAAACAACCATCCACGTGGCAAACATCCAAAGCCTCCTGAATGAACAGTGGTACACCCTCATCGCACAATAACAGAAGCAAGCAAGCAAGAGGCGCTTAAAGCATAACGAACCGTTAAACCCCCCACCAAAAAACCCGACTAATTTTTGCTTTTCAAATTCCTTGTCCACTTCCCATTGCGCGCGGCCTCTGCTTTCTCTCTCAGGTACTTTCT
>JAOTRO020181025.1:0-11332 GCA_028566515.2 Pyracantha coccinea | reverse complement strand
TCTATGGCAATTTCTTTGTAGTTGCCAGTTAACTCCAAATTGCTCTCCGTCTGTGCCCACGCGTCCGTAGCGACAAGCACGACAAGGATATGCCAAGAAAATGAACCTTACGTGACACGAGACAGCAGTCAAGAAAGGTCAACGCACTTACCTCAAAGGGCATTTTCATAAATTCACTTACTAAAATTATAAAAATCATAATTTTCAGGGACGGGCTGTTATAGATAGTATCCCACACCTTTTTGGTTTTCAGCCGTCGAATCAGATGAATTGAAGAAGATCAACAGACAGAAATTAACAAGGGGTGCATGAAAAGTAAAAAATGATGTGTGGATAGCACACCCTTATTTTTTATCCTTTATAAGTGAGAAGTCTTACATTAAAATCTCGTTAATGATAATTTCTGTTTTAATTTATTGTGATTGATCTACTGTTGACTTGATTTACGCTGCACTCCTTGATGTAAAATTAATTTTTTTTCATGTTTGTTCTATTGTGTAAAGCTACATAGGGACTTATGTTTGGGGTGAGAATATGACTTTTTGGTTTAAGAGGTCATACTCTTACAACATCAACATGTATCCTAAAATTATACAATGTATGTCTTTTCGAGAAATGTTAAAGAGACTGTTTCAAAGTGAAACTTTTTATGCTCTCTCTATCACTTTACCGTTTAATGTCAAACTTCGTGTTAACACTGTAAAACATTGTGCAAAACCGTAAAGTGACAAAAAGTTCATGGACATAGAGTGACAGAAACTTCCTAGAGAGTTCCACTTTTGAGAATTTCTTAAATTTTCCAATCCAAATAAGTGGCGGAGGAATACATTGCCAGAGAATCTCCAATACCAAAGAATGTCCAAGTCGAACAAAGCACAACCTTTGGAGAAATTTTTCATTACCGGAACATAAGTGGTACATCATATGTTTTTATATAAGGGATGATAAATTTTATATTTTAAATTATTAATTTTTTAACATATATATCATACTATTTGTATAACGACACATGATGTCCGATCACACTCTCGCCAACCTTTGTAAGCAAGAGAATAGTCAGAGAAACCGGCCTGCACCTTATGTACACGTGGCGAGCGATGATTGCTCGTCCCACCCACCCTTCCCCAAGCAAAGGAAATTGTGGAGAAGAAACGGTCATACAATGCAAGAGAGGAATGAATGATTAGAAACTCCCAAATGAAAACTGGCTTGGCTTGTAGCGGGGGGTCACCTAAGACCTAACAATTCAATATTAATCATGTATTCAAGATAAAGTGGGGTCTACCAAATTAACATTGTGAGGATAACAGCGACATTTCTCCAGGCATTACCAAAGTTTCCAATACCTTGTTATTATTACACCTTTTTGTAAAGAGATATTTATCGATTTGCTTCCCAACTTGTATAGATCTATACATTTTTTAATGAATTTTAATTTTAACTAATTACTTTTCTGATTTTGTATAATTAGCTAATTTCTCTATTGAACTTTAATTTTAACTGATTATCCTCTGAACTTTTGTAAATAGCCAATTCTCCCCCTATGCTAGATTTTAATAAATTTCATCCAAATTTCATCTATTTTGATCACGCAGACAACACATGAGAACTGTATAGAGATAAAAAGAAAGAAAAATAGGATGGACGAAAATTGGATGAAAAATTTTAAAATCTAAAAATGCTAGCAGACATTGGCTATTTATAAAATTTTAGGGGGCAATTGGCTAAAGTTGAAGTTCAGGGGAGAAATTTGCCAATTATAAAAGTTGATAAAGGGTAATCGGCTAAAATTAAAGTTCAAGAGAGAAACTGGAAACTCTATACAAGTTCAGGAGGCAAACCGACAAATACTTCTTTTGTAAAAAGAAAAATAAATCCATCGCTAGACTTTAGATTTAGAGATCAGTTACAGTATAGGGGTTGTTAATGCATTTATCATCTCACGATTTTATATATACAATGAAAAATGTTATATTTGACCACATTTGGCCGTTTGATAGTGAATATATTAAATAAATGTCTCTGTTTTTTAATTCAGAACAAACGCTGTTAATTACTCGAATTATAGGTCCATTGCAAACATAGTCAAGTTTTCGTTTGTCAAGAATCAAGATAAATAGGTTGCCATATGGCCATATTTCACATAATAATTGCATAAAAAGGTTTTAAGAATCAAATAAAACTCATTGGACTTGTGGTGACCACCAACACACACGCACACATACATAAGAAAAAGGATTGGATGCTCTAACAAAACAATCAATATTTGTCCAAATTATGGGCAAACCAGTGTCTTCTTAGTCAAGCAATCCTAGCACTGCATGGCTTGGAAACATCTGTATTCCATGTTCTTGCATGTTCCACATGCAATTTTATAATCCAATTTTTATATATCCCCAAACCAACCAACCAACTCTCTCTCTCCTAACTTTTTATTCTTTAGACAACTTTTTTCACAATCCGTTGACTTAGACATGAAATAACACAATATCGTTATCGGGTCACATATTAAGAATTTATTAAAATAATATATTTAACAAAACATAACTCGTTAAGGTAATAAATGTGATACAAAAACAACACGAATTCAACAAATACGATCCATTTAACAAGCCTACCCAGTATGCGTTTTTATATGTACCAACTTTATTTATATTCTATAGAAAAAGAAGGGGTAAAAGAGGAGAGCATCAAGGAATAAGAATTGTTTTGGTCTTTGCACAAAGCTCCACCGTACAATAAAGCCCAAAGGGAGCATAAATACATAATCTTCTTTATAATAGCATTCTATTCGGATTCCCTTTGAGAAAATCCAGAGAATTATTTTATCATGTCCATTCATCTGTTATTCTGTGGCTAGAAATTATTCAAAATTTTTATCTAAAATTGAACACAAATGATATTTGATAAAAATTGACCGAATAACGTACAATGAACAGACACGATAAAGTGATGTCGGAGATTCAGAATACTCATCCATCTTCTTTGTCCATTTGCCTGGGCAAAAGCGCTTCCCAATCTGATTATTTAAATTCTTTGTCGTTATTTAGACTTTAATATAATCACGACAGAATTCGTCACTGCGTGGTACGTATTGGCCATGAAGATTTCTTTCTGGTGTGTTTAGTCTTTTGAGTAACCTAATAAACTAGTTTGTTTCTTCTTGGTGGGATTATATTTGGAAGGACTAGAAACTAGAAAATATTAATTAATTGTTTCAAGTTTTTTCACTTCACTTCAATGAACCCCACAATAATTAATGGTATGGCATGATTTGTTTTTTTTTCTCTTTGATATGACGGTATTTTACATTAATTTATATTTATATTAAGAGAAATGAAGAGGATTTTGTATTAGGCATACAATGAGTTAGATGTCTGTAAAAATAAAAACCATAATTTTGTACTTCAAAATCATTATATTTAGAAATGTAGATCCCCATCTACTCCAACCCTTACTCCAAAATCATTCAAATTTTAGGTTCTAAACTTACCCCTACTTACCCCAATCCTTGAGCCAAATATGATTTTAAATTTTTAACTAAAAATTCATTTATAAGGCAAATTTAGGTCAGCATTCTCCTAAGTTAGTGGACTGGCCCACTATATATGTGTATTTTTTTTAGTTATATATATATATATATATAAATTCATTGAATCCAACAGCTAAAATCTAATATGATTAAATTCAATGGTAAAAAAGATCTACAGTCCAAATTTAAATTCAATGGCTAAAATAATTTAAAAAAAAATCTTTCATGTGTTTTATATTTTCTCATAGAGCTCCACGAGTTTTATGGTCCCGGTTTAGTTATTTTTTCAATACTTATCGGAATCTAAATATTTTAGTTAAAATGTTCATAAAATTAAATTAGAATAGTCAGCATAATTTTTATTTTGTAAAAAGTTACTTTAAGAAAAAAATATCCTAAATTCATTTTTTTAGTAATCTCAAGTTAAAAATCAGTTTTTTGGGTTAAGATTTAAATTTTCCGGATAAAAAAAAATATTAGATTTTAACCAAGAGTTGTAGATAGTCCTAGGTATACAACTACGAGGCAACATATCTATCTTCGTTTTTAGGGATCGAAAACGACAGGCTGGAAGAATCCAAACTCAAACCCACACCCCACTTCTCTCCATAATTATCATTCATTATTATTATTAGACACCAATATAGGGATGTTAAGAGGAAAAAAAAAAAAGAAAAAGGAAGAAAAAAAAAACGTTGGCATGAAAATTAATATCAACTTGTGAAGTGGTAGAGACTTCAACTCGTAAAAAGATCTTCTTAATAACCCTCTTTATTATAAGGGTAAATTAAAATTATTAAATCAAGACACTATATAATACAAAAGAGTGGATCCGTTGTACAAGAGTTACTAAGACTAAAGTGACATTGCCACATACACGTAGAAACCAGTATCAGTAAAAGCTTACATAAAGCAGAAAAAGGAGGAATCGGGTTTTTGCCTTTTTCCTGCCCTTTCTTTTCTTGCTGCCTCTGCTAAGCATCTTCTTCCCCACTTTCCTTTTTCCCTCTCATCTCGTTCGTTCCTTCCTTCCTTCTGCAATTTTTCTTTTATTGGGTTGTCTTTCCCTTTGCTTTTGCTTCCCACCATCAGTTCCCTTTCCTCCTCACCTACAATTTCCTTCCTGTTCAGGTTATGTTTTTTTCACCCATCGCCTCTCTCTCAGACTCTCAGTCCTTGTTTGTATCATCACAAAAAAGTTGCATTGCTTTTCCCTTTAGTTTCTCAGATTAATCTTCTTGGGCATCTCTCTTTTGCTCTGCAAATTCCTTGGGAGTTTGATTGATATCCGTTCTGGGTTTTTGTTGATCAATTCAGTCCTTCTGCTTTAAGAATTCTCTCCCTTCCCTTGAATATATTCTCTGTAAATTTTCTTTTTTTCACTCACTGCACTTTTGGAGCTCTGCTGTTAACCCATGGGACTCTGTCATGGAAAGCCCACTGAAAACCCACAACCCCAATCTCAGGACCTTACAATTCCAGGCGAAAACGAGGCTTATGATGCACCCAATTCCCAGTCCTCAAAATCCTCCAACTTCCCATTTTACAGCCCGAGTCCATTGCCAAGTTTGTTCAAGAACTCTCCTGCCAACTCCAGCGTCAGCTCCACGCCTCTGCGGTTATTTAAGCGGCCATTCCCGCCTCCGTCGCCGGCGAAACACATTCGGGCATTGCTTGCTCGGAGGCACGGTTCTGTGAAGCCCAACGAGGCCTCAATCCCTGAGGGAAGTGAGTGTGAGGTTGCCTTGGACAAGAATTTCGGGTTTTCAAAACAGTTTGGAAGCCATTATGAGCTTGGTGACGAGGTGGGGCGAGGGCATTTCGGGTATACTTGCTCTGCCAAGGCCAAGAAGGGAAGCTTGAAGGGCCAGGATGTGGCTGTCAAGGTTATTCCAAAGTCAAAGGTCGGATTTTCATGCCTTTATGTCTTTTGTTGTTGAATAACTTCGTTTCTGTTTTCTGTTATTGTTTCAAATGCAGTTTCATAACTGAATTGTCTTAGTTCTGATAGAAGTTTGATTGTATTGCTTCTGTCCAATATTATGTATATGACCTTACTTTCCTGTTGTTAATGTTCTTTAGGCCATACCTCCTAATCCTATATTACAAATTTATCGAACTCTGTCGCTATCTTTAACATCTCCGGGCTTTGATTAAGTTTTGACTGTGTTGCTTTGTGCTGGAAATATCAGAAGGTTGTTGAGGATGTAAAGGTTTATTAGATTTCACCTCAAAGAGGATATTGCATACTCGGCTGTTGCATGTTTTCTACTTGTTAGTCCATTGGGTATGATATAGAATGTATCATGTCAATCAGGTCCTAAAGGAAGTTGTGTTTTGTGTTGAATACATACATGCTTTCCTTTTCCTGCGTGGCTTGTTTAAGATGGTATTTTATATGAAGGTGATTAACATATATGTATAATCGATGCTCACTCGTAGTGAAGCCAGTGCAGCTTCGCAGTATTGTGGCTAATAGCTTTAGTACTTTTTCTTAGCGAAGGACCATTATATTGTTTGGCTTGATGTGAAGGAAAGTTGTGAGTATGTAGTAATGGTAATGACATTTTATCAAAACTTCAGCGCAGACAAAATCTTTATAAATTTTTCTATTGCTATAGTCATTTTCTTGCAACGTGAGGATCTCTAGGGGACCCATGTTTCCTTCCACTTCATTAGCCTAATGAATTATGTTTCTGCAGATGACCACGGCAATTAGTATAGAGGATGTAAGAAGAGAGGTGAAGATCCTAAGGGCTCTAACTCATAAGAACCTAGTGCAGTTCTATGAAGCCTATGAAGACTATGACAATGTTTATGTAGCGATGGAGTAAGTTGTAATAGCTATAACTTTCTGGATATGCATCTAACTCCATTTCATATGATGCTTGTGGCTTATATTATTCTCTCTGTTTTTTAAATAGAATTACTAGCTTTTAAGATTGTGATATGATTACCCTAATATCTTCTCCTTTTTTGTTATATCCGTATTTGGTGCCAAAGTTGTCTGTTGAACATGCGGCAACTTGCATACATATGAACCCCCTTAAAAACAACTTGGACTTAGCTTTAGTGCGTGTCTTTGTTGACACCATAAGCATTGGAATATGTTTGCTACATAAACATGGTGCATTGTAGCGTAACTTTAATATGGCCATGGTTAAGATATCGGTATGATCAATCCTATGCTTTCTAAAATATAGAGATGGGCCAGCAGAATAAGTTTAGTACTCGGGCAGATTTGGCACTTTAAGCACATCATTTTTATTGGGGTAATGAGCAGTTCTAGTAGCAAGTGCTGAATAATTTAGGTGATTCATTTTTTTTTCCTTTTTGGCTGGATATCATATACTACTAAACGAAAACACTATTTATGTATAGAAATAGGGCATGTGATGCCACAATTTAGACTTTAAAGATTTTGGAGCTTACTCAATGTTATTTTCTCCAGATTGTGCAAAGGAGGTGAACTACTGGATAGCATACTTTCAAGGTACCTGCTCTAATAGGTTTTTCTTTTGTGCCACAAAAAAGAACACAATTCTTTCTCTATGGAAAGTCACTAGCCTGTTCTGTATCTTTAAAACTCACTAAGTTTTCATTTCTCTTCTCTAGGGGTGGAAAATATTCTGAGGCTGATGCAAAGGCTGTTATGGTTCAGATTTTAAGCGTAACTGCCTACTGTCATCTCCAGGGCGTAGTTCACCGGGACCTCAAGCCAGAGGTAGTTCATTCATAAAAGATATCTTTAGCAGTCCGTTCATACTACCTTATTGTGGCAGCTGCATATACTCAAAATTGATTTAAAAAGTAAAATAATAACTAAAAGTATTTGTAATAATAACTTTTCCTGTTTTACTCTTAAATTTGAATGTCACCAATCACTTTTGCTCATTGAAATTGAATTCCGAAACTTCTTTCCTATGATTTCTTTAGATTCAAATTGTTTAATTTTTACTCACTTTCTTTGTAGTGCTCGATTTTTACATGTCATTAAAATTTGATATGTAGTGCTGCAATGCCGGTGTAAGCAATTAATCTAAATATTGCTCTAGCTGTTGTTCTTTGACCAACTTTAACTGGTTATGTAATTACAATTTGTTTTCATATTTAATTAACTGATATCTTATCGTAACAAACATAGTTCTAAATTTTATATTTCCCATATTTTAGAGTTCAATAAGAAATGAAATTTGGCTGAAGAATGATTCAGAAAATCGTTTTCCTTGGGGAAGAAGTAACCTAATGGCTCTATCAAAACTTTTTGGGAAATCTGCTGATATAAAGATGTCTTTATAGACTTTGGTAAATGAAGAAGAAGAAAGAGAATTGCATTACAGGTTTTACTGATTTCTATTTTGAACCACTCAATCTGCAATCGTGCTGTTTGCTAAGTGGGAAAGAAAGTAGAACAAGAATTGCTGAAGTTTATTTGTTATCTAATGTGGAAAAAAGCATTAAAAGCACTTCTAATGTTCTCTTTTGTTTTATTGGTTTTTCTGGGAGTGTCGTAGGAGCGACTGGCTGTAATTATTGTGATTTAGAGACATCTCACATCCTGCATCACTGCCATTTGAAAATCCATATGATTCTTTTCTAACTGTATCCATGCCTTCTTTAATATGATTTAGTTCATATGATGGTAATTTTCTTCCTTTTCCGGATATACACGTGTAATCTTGATGTTGAAATTTCCTTTCTGGTCTGAAAAATAATGTGGATAGATAAAAAAAAAATTATTTATTTGTCCTTATTCATACCTTATTCTCTCTCTTCTTGACCCTGGATTGATATTTTTCCAGAATTTCCTTTTTACTTCAAGTGATGAGAAATCCCCATTGAAAGCCATTGATTTCGGACTCTCTGACTATGTAAAACCAGGTTGGGACGGAGGACTACTGCCTAGCATATATCTTATTCTAGTTAATTTTGAAGGCCATTGGGCTCTAATACTTAAGTTTCTGCAGATGAGAGGTTGAATGATATTGTAGGAAGTGCATACTATGTTGCTCCCGAAGTTCTACATAGGTCATATGGGACAGAAGCAGACATGTGGAGTATCGGTGTTATTGCTTATATCCTTTTGTGTGGAAGCCGACCTTTTTGGGCCCGGACCGAGTCTGGCATCTTTCGAGCTGTACTAAAGGCTGATCCGAGCTTTCATGAAGCTCCTTGGCCTTCTTTATCATCTGATGCAATAGATTTTGTAAAGAGACTACTGAACAAGGACTACCGTAAGAGAGTAACCGCGGCTCAGGCTTTATGTAAGTCACGGAGTCTTATTATTAAGCCCCTTCTTTTATCACCCTTTTTACGACTATGTTACGAATGGGTACTTATGATGACAACTTGCTTATATCCATTTTTTTTTTTTTTTTCCATCTGTGTCAATCCTTTGTGAAACACATTCTAAAATGACAACTCTAGCCTTTTTTTCTTTATAAAAGGGTTCTCTCCATTTGAAGTTCAAATAGAGGGTGCCAGTTGCTGATCCTAAAGGTGACAGCCTTTTGGCTCCTCCTGAATATGAGCGGCCTTAAGATTCTTGGACTGTAGATTGCAACTGTTACTCCCCATTTGAATGTTAATTGGAGAAGCCAGATCTTATTATTGTCTATCTATTCCGAGGGTGGTGTGATGGGTGTCATTTTCTTTGTCATAAATTCAAAATTTGGTTAGAAATTTGGATGCTGACAGCCAACTTTTGTATTCAGGTCATCCATGGTTAGCCAATTATCACGAGGTGAAGATACCAATGGATATGATAGTGTACAAACTTGTTAAAGCTTACATATGCTCATCTGCTCTACGAAAATCAGCATTAAGGGTATGCAGTAACAAGTTTATTCATCTTTTTATCTTTTATCTTTATGTCTTGAATTTGACTGAAATTGAAATATCTCAAATATTGCAACTGTTGTGATACAACTAAAGAGTAGTGACACCTTAGTGTGTTCTATTTTTATTCTTTACCCTCTTCCTTTTCATCATTTTCGCTTCATGAATACTATTTGAATGTCTTTCGTGGTGTCTCTTTGGTTTGGCAGTTGCTTTAGCATTTTTTTTTCTTGAGTTGAAGCCGAGCTATTCTATTTTAGGTTTCGGATTAGTCTAAACAGTAGTCCGACAACCTAAACATTGTACCGGTTGTCAGGGTCATTAGTATAAATATTTGACACTTCTCAAAGCAATGACAAATGGAGTGAATTATTTTTTTCTTTCTGTTTTGACAGACTCTTGCAAAGACGTTAAGTGTAGCACAGCTGGCTTATCTCCGGGACCAATTTACATTGTTAGGGCCAAATAAAAGTGGGTTCATCACCATGCAGAACTTCAAGATGGTTAGCACTTTTTCTTTACTTGGTTTCTATTATTTAACCATCTCTGACGTCATATTAACATTGGTATATCAGCAGGGTGTAACAAGGAACTCAACCGATGCCATGAAGGATTCGCGGGTTCTAGATTACGTCAACACGGTAACGTTGCTAAATTTGGATACTCTTTAGTTTATCTTTAATCAAAACTATGTCTCCCCAGTCAAGTAAAATAATAATTGTAGCTGAGTGTGTGGTCGTAAATGTGTATCATGCAGATCAGTTCTATTCGGTATAGAAAGCTGGATTTCGAAGAATTTTGTGCATCTGCCATAAGTGTGCATCAACTGGAAGGGATGGAGAGCTGGGAACAACATGCAAGGCGAGCATACGAGCTGTTTGAGAAGGACGGAAACAGACCAATTATGATAGAGGAACTTGCCTCGGTATGCTCTCTCACAGTAAATAAAATAATAAAACATTAAAATCATCTTTGTAGTAACTGAATTCGGCCTATAATTTGAAATTCATCAGGAATTAGGACTTAGCCCGTCAGTACCAGTTCATGTTGTTCTCCAGGACTGGATAAGACACTCAGATGGAAAGCTCAGTTTTCTGGGGTTTGTTAGACTAGTGCATGGAGTTTCTTCACGCACATTTCAGAAGGCTTGAACTAGAACCGGTCCACATGAAGTTTTGTTTCCACCATCCTTATTCTCGATGACCTCGAACGTCCCTAGGTGACAAAATTTGTGCTTAATTGGAGAACTTCATTTTATGAGGGTCTGCAGCACATGCTCGTGTCATTTTCTCTTTCCGTTTGCCCTCCCTCTAACTTGTACAAAGGCGGCTTTTCGTTTCCTTGATTTTGTCTCCATGATTGGTGCCGTTGTTGTACAGGTGAATGCGTTTAGGATTTACCCTTACAGATTACAAAGCTGTCCTGTGGTAAACTGGAGTGACTTTTGTGGTCTTTATCAATATAGTTTTGTTAATATAATCTTCCTGTGATCTTGCTCAAACTATTTTGTCAGATGGCTAGTTTCTTCAAAGCATAATGTTAGCTAGATCAACTATTTATACCAAATTTGCAAGTTTTTAGGATCCAAGCCAAAGGCCAATTATTGCTTTCACCTTTCAGTAATAAAAAAAATTAATAAATAAATAATAAAATAAACAAGATTTTATCACAAATGGTTTTTGAAATTAACATATTCATCAGTTTGGTTCGTAAAGTTGAATCTGAATTTTATTATCATACATCAATCAATGTCGTTCTTTCGTTTAATTTTGTCAACTTTTCTGTTATTGTGCTGAACGTGGCACACATGCAACCTAACGCTGTGCAACCCAACCCTTTATTATGCCATGTTGATTTCACAAAAATCAATTCTAAAAAGTTTCAAAACACATTAACCCAAAAAAAAAAAAAAAAAAACCCAAAACAAACAGGAATCTTTTAGTATCATACCATTATAAGAAA
>JAOTRO020181015.1:0-11334 GCA_028566515.2 Pyracantha coccinea | reverse complement strand
TGTACAAATTCAAACTTTTCTAGTAATTTGAATTAATTTAGTGTAGATTATTATTTTTCCTAAAAAAAGTAGAATTTATAGAGATACTTGTCTAAAATGGTCATAATTAACTCCCAATTGCAAATTTTTTTATTGAGGTCTAGTGAACACACTATCCTCAGTTTGTACGAATTCTAAGTTCCTTTAATGAATATAGTACTTGTTTCAAAAAAAAAAAATCTCAATTGCAAAAGTGATTCAACCACTACAGAGTGGTCCAGTAGTTAACATGCCCTGGGTTAGATTTTTGGGGCTTGTGAACCACACAATGGTGGTCAAGAGAGGCCGCCAGTTGGGCCCCTTTTGCATTTCTTTAGAATGTGCATGTGTTAGCTGCAAAAGACACATCGCGTGAACAATAGAGAAATAAATTGGTGTCGAACTTGTTATTCATAAGATTCAGACGTAAAACTTCGTAGAAATATCAGTACCCTATAATACTAGGTGGCCAAATATTAAACAATTGATTATAGTTGAACATTATTTTTATTTGGTAATAGACTAGATACCCTATATTTATAATTATTTGGGGAAATTAAATAAAAATAGAGCTTATTCGGGTGACGTTGACAACAATCTTCCCTGTCGGTCAGTCAGTCAGTTACTCTGTATTTTGTCGCAAAAGACGTTTTCTTCGAAACGTTTGCTTTCAAGAAAAAAGAAAGAGCCTTTCCATTTCAATTTCCACACATTTATAACTCGTTTTTTCTCCTGTACAAAGATTATATAAGATCTGCCCGCTTCGGCATTATCGTTCCCGAGTTGTCTGCCGAGTCAAAAACTCGCCCGCTGTGCAGGTAGGAACTGAGCGAGAAGGCAGCCATGGACGCCGTGACTCAGTGGCAGAAGCAGTGGTTCGACTACACTCAGTATCTGCGCCGAGAGGTGTTTCTGATGTTTTCCCTTTTCTCCGTTGATGTTTTAGTTTATCTCTACTGGATTTTCTCTGCTGAATTCTGTTTGTTTCCATGGAAAATTTTCTGGGGTTTCTCTGCTCGTATCTGTTTGTTTGCGTGGAAAGTTTTTTGGGATTTCCCTGTTGGGAACTGTCTGTTTTCAATGGAGAAGTTTTATGGGTTTTGTTAATTTCACCATAATACTTAAAAAGTTAGGTACTTTCAGATTAAAAGGATGAAATGTTTGTAAAAATTACTGGATACCAGAATTATTTTCCCAGAAGTTCTTCCATTTATGGTTCAAAACTGGAATTTATTCCCTTTATTTTTGAATTTTGGGCCGTTGAAATAATTTTGATTTGTGGGGGTTTTTGGTGGTGGTGAAAAGGGATTCTTGGACGATCAATTTGCTCAGCTAAAGAAGCTGCAGGATGAAAACAGCCCAGATTTTGTATTTGAAGTTGTTTCTCTTTTCTTTCAAGATTCTGAGAAGCTTCTCAACAATATGGCCACGGCTCTGTGAGTTCTCTTGTCTTAACCCTGAATGATATTCTTTGATTTGCTTCGCTTTCAGACAAATTTTGTGGTGGTAGCTGTGTGAAAACAGAACCGAGCGCAATGGCGTTCTAGTATTCATATAGCCGACCCCACTTAGTGGGAAAAGGTTTTGTTGTTGTTGTTGTTGGTAGCTGTGTGAAAACAATGTTAATTTGGGTTTCGTTTATTTTTCGTAGAGAACAGAACGATGTAAATTTCAAACAGGTAGATGTCTATGTTCATCAATTCAAGGGTAGCAGTGCCTGGTAATTCCAACCTCTTTTCCTTACTTATTTGATTGTCAATTCTCTGTGTCACTTGAATGCCTAACTTGCTGTGAACGGCTGGTTCTTATATATATGGTACGCTAATTTTTTGTACTTCGTTGTTTTTTGAGGTTTCTAATTGGAAATTGATTTCGTCGGTTTGCAGGATAGGTGCATTGAGACTTAAAAATGTATGCATCAACTTCAGAAATTTTTGTGAGGCCCGGAACCTTGAAGGGTAAGTGTTCTTGCTTCATGGTGATTTTTTCAGTGATTGATTTGTATTATACCATCAATCGGACATTTGTCAATGCATATGCTCTTCCTTCCATTAACGCTATAATGGTAATCACAATTCGGACTAGAAATGTGTAAGCCGGTTATTTCATTGACGGAAAATTATAGTTTAACTACAATAATGTTAAAAAAATTATGAACATCCCCACTATGATTCAAGAGAAGTTGGTATCTTATATTCGACTTGTATTTCATTTGTGTTTGTACTCGACTCTCGCGATGAAGAAAGGGTTTGTAGCAGGGCAGTTGCACCTAATTGTGACTCAATAATGTTTGGTGTAGGTGTTTGGGATGTTTGCAACAACTGCAGCAAGAAGGCTCTGCACTGAAGAACAAGCTCGAAACTTTATTTAGCGTAAGTACATGAAAATTTTACTAGGCGGCTTGAATTTTCCGGGATTGATTATCTAAAGGAATTCCTTGGCATAACCCCTGCTTATGAGCTCGGGGATAGAACTTTTGTTCTGTCCTTGACATATACATCGCTTTGGATCCTCCAAAGCATCCTCGGACTGCTACCACGAACAATCTCAGTTTGGATTTCATTTTAGTTTCTTTGCCTATATCTCGTCCGCTCATTGACTTTGCCCCTTTGGTTTCTGTAGCTTGAGCAACAGATCGTGGCTGCTGGCGGGTCAATTCCTACGATGGAATAAATCCTACAATGGAATCCACTGCTATGAAATTTGTCAAGAAATATGGATATCAGAGTTTTCGGAAGTCCTTTAGCGTGATCGATTTTACTTTGATGTAGCGAAAATTTTCGTGTATTCCGCCTAGCATTTTCGTAACGATGCAGCGTAATAACTTTCTTGGAGGTATGCAATGTAAGGCTCTATTTTGAAACCCTTCATCGGAGGCAACAATTTATCATCTTTGTTAATTTGTTAGTGAGGAAGCTTTTATCGTTGAACTTGGCAAAAGCCCATATGATCCAGTTTGGTTAAAATACTCCCCCACAGCCCACTATTTCACCAAAACTTGGATCAGAAGATTGATTTTTCTCTATTATTTTTTGAGCCTGTTGGATCATAAGATTAAGAACCACAAAAGTGCGTTTCTTGAAAGTTGTTTTTGTCGCTCAAAGGTAAAAGTTAAGCCACAACTTTTTCTACAAATAATACTTATGGATTGAGA
This sequence comes from Pyracantha coccinea, assembly GCA_028566515.2. Taxonomy (NCBI): domain Eukaryota; kingdom Viridiplantae; phylum Streptophyta; class Magnoliopsida; order Rosales; family Rosaceae; genus Pyracantha; species Pyracantha coccinea. The sequence continues at coordinate 8,162 of JAOTRO020181015.1, read as the reverse complement.
TCCACACCGGATCCTGCGGATTGAAAGGTCTGGACCATTATGTTCCAATCCTACAGTCCCTATTAGCCCTTCTCACCGACCCATTTCACAAAAACTTGAACGGTTCAAATTTCTCTCTCTCTCTCTCTCTCCAAATCTCTCAATCCGTGAGATTCAGGCACAGAGATCCAGAGTGGATTTGATTCCCCTCAAAGGCCACCAGTTAGAGCATGTTTTTTGTCATCCTTCAAGTATTTGTTAGCATCTATGACCAGAAACAAATGAATCCATAAATGCCTAAAAATCTTGAGAGTGGACAAAAACCCTACTATCTTGTACATTGTTAGTATTTGTTTATCTCCTTGCTCTAGAAACCGCATACGTCGGGAAAAGCCTTATTGTGTTTACCACACTCATTAGTAATTAGATTATATGACAGATTAACGTCTCACACGAAGAATTCTCTTTTTATCAAGAATAATCATGTTCTGTTTTGAGCACTCCATTGTATTAACTTACTTCATGCGATAAAATATGTTGCAACCGAGGCATAACCATTTTGTGATTACAACACTCATTAACAACAAGACATATCTCTAGGACAAATTAATTCTCTTCTCACGCACACCTTGCCTCCTATTACTCAAAGAGGAAGCTCATTTTGTGTGGAAGGTGGTGTAGCTGGATGAAAAGGACATGTCAGTGATGTTAAATACATGTGGAGGCAAAAAGATTGCAAGCTCTATCAAGTATGGCAAATGTACCATATCCAAAAACCAAGAGGAGGAATGTGGGGGTATTTTAGTTGTTGGAGTGGTTATGCATTTGTGAGAGAAATTTTTCAGTGTGCCGAGAACACGATTCGGTATGTCAAGTGTCATAATATAATTGGTTGGAATTTTTTTTAAGTTTTCAACAATTATACTATTACACTTGGTGTACTGAATCGTGTTCTTGGCACATACGGAAAAATCTCTCCTTCTGTGGAGCGTCATTGCATATGCCAGATGGGGTTGCTAGCTTTGCTTTCTTGCTTCCTGCTCAACATTACCTGCCAAATTTATGCTTCCATAATAATACCATCCACATTGGTGCATATTTGTACACACACACGCTATTTGCTCATGTAATTTTGTGAACATCGATTGTTTTCGACTCAATGCAAATTACAGTTTGACAAGTTTGTAATCATTATTTTCATTAGCAAATCACCAAAGATATTATTTATTAGACAATTATAACAATGCATTAACGATGCGTACAAGATAATAATCTCTTGTAAGAATAAATGACTTTTTACATAAGATTAAGTACTAGTTTGGTACTGAGGTGCCTTTAAAAAAAAGGGGTATAAAAAAAGCTGGTTTGGTATTACTAAAAACAATTGCTTATTCTTATAGCATAGCAGAAACAATTTCTTGAAAGTTGTTTTTGTCGCTCAAAGGTAAAAAGTTAAGCCACAACTTTTTCTACAAATAATACCTATGGATTGAGATCCACACCGGATCTCTATGTCTGAACCCTGTTGATTGAGAGATTTGGAGCATTATTTTTCAATCCTACAGTCCCTATTAGCCATTCTCACTAACCCACTTCACAAAAACTAAAAAACTTGAGCGGTCTAAATCTCTCAATCTGTAGGATTTGGGCACAGAGATCCAGGGTGGATTTGATTCCTCTCAAAGGCTACCAGGTAGAGCATGTTTTTGTCATCCTTCAAGTATTTGTTAGCTTCTATGACCAGAAACAAATGAACCCATAAATGCCTAAAAATCTTGAGAGTGGACAAAAACCCTACTATAATGTGCATTGTTAGTATTTGTTTCTCTCCTATCATGTGCATTGTTAGTATTTGTTTCTCTCCTTGCTCTAGAAACCGCATACGTCTCCCACTCGACAACTTACCTCACACAACAAAATACGTCGCCGTCCGGGGAAAGCCTTCTTATGTTTACCGTACTCATTAGTAATTAGAGTATCTTTGATTATATGACAGATTAATGTCTCACACGGAACAAAATCTCCTGTTATCAAGGATAATCCTATTATGTTTTGTGCACTCATCGACAACTTAAATATCTCCTCAATTGTATTAACTTGCTTCAGGCGATAAAATATGTTGCAACCGAGGCATAATTATTTTATGATTACAACACTCATAAACAACAAGACATATCTCTAGGACAAATTAATTCTCTTCTCACGCACACCTTGCCTCCTATTACTCAAAGAGGAAGCTCATTTTGTGCGGAAGGTGGTGTAGCTGGATGAAAAGGACATGTCAGTGAAGTTAAATACATGTGGAGGCAAAAAGATTGCAAGCTCTCTCAAGTATGGCAAATGTACCATATCCAAAAACCAAGAGGAGGAATGTGGGGGTGTTTCAGTTGGTGGAGTGGTTATGCCATCTGTGAGAGAAAATTTTCAGTGTGACGAGAACACGACTCGCAGCTTGGTATGCCAAATGTCATAATATAATTAGTTGGAATTTTTTTTCAAGTTTTCAACAATTGTATTATTACACTTGATGTATCGGACCGTGTTCTTGGCACATAAGGAAAAATCTCTCCATCTGTGGGGCGTCATTGCATATGCCAGATGGGATTGCTAGCTTTGCTTTCTTGCTTCCTGCTCAACAATACCTGCCAAATTTATGCTTCCATAATAATATCATCCACAGTGGTACATATTTGTACACACACACGCTATTTGCTCATGTAATTTTGTGAACATCGATTGTTTTCGACTCACTGCATATTACAGTTTGACAAGTTTGTAATCATTATTTTCATTAGTAAATCATCAAAGATAGTATTTATTAGAAAACTATAACAATGCATTAAAGATAGGGAAGAGATCCCATCCGGATCTCTCCCACCAAATCCTAAGGATCCGGACCATTGAAATTTGATCCAACAGTTACAAACAGGGAGCCCCTCTAAAAGTTATAATAATTGTAGTCGTTAGATCAAATTTTAAAGGTATGAATCTCTGGATCCCTAAGACTTGGTGGAAGAGATCCGGATGGGATCTCGTCCCTTAAAGATGCATACAAGATAATAATCTCTTGTAAGAATAAATGACTTTTTACACACGTAAAGAGTCAAGCGTTATACTATATTATGGTATAATTTGTTTTTATATATTCCATCTTGTAATAATATAAGTCAATTACCTAATGTGATTTTTTACTTCTTGGTAAACTTTTTTACTCCAGCCAGGCAGTTTGTGAAACCAAGAAAGGACCAAAAGGACGGAGGAGCGGACAACAAGTAATTAACTTTTGTTTTATCATCTTTCGTTGGATACTCCAATACTCCCAACATCCAACCAACTGGGGAGGAAGTTTCAAGAATACATGCCATTTTTCTAATGAGAAACGCTGAGAAAACTCACTCAAAGTGAGACTCTCTTTATGAATGCTTTGTTACCTCACAGTTTAATGTCAATTTTCGTGCCAATATTATAACACATCGGGCAAAAAACATGAGATGGCAGAAAGTTAATAAAGAATTCTATTTTTAAGAGATTCTTACTAGCATTTCTCTTTTTTTGAATTTGTTAAAATTTCTTTGTACAATTGAATTGAGAGGTGATGTCAATTATACAACTTCATAAAAGATTTTGGTAGCATATTAATTAATTAATTAATTAAAAGAGTGGCCGTTGAGAGCAATTCTAACAAATTAGCTAAGAAATTAAAGTTTTGAAGAACATTTGACAGCGTACATAAATAGAAAAGTAACAAAAATTTAATAGAAAGTAAAAGTTCTGCCCATTCCACCGTAATAAACTCTTGTTATTGGAGAGAGATTTTAGTGTGTCGATAATACGTTCGATACACCAAGTATCATAACACAAGTAGTTAAACGCTAAAAAAAAGTTTTTAACTACCTGCATTATGACACTTAATGTACTAGATCGTATTTCCGATTCATTGAAAATGTCTCCTTATTATTGTGGAATTTTGATCTTTTGTGAGATTTTATGTATTCCAAAATCCCAAATCAAATCTAAGTTTTTATTAGTGAAAGTTTTTTCTTTCCCAAAACACTTCCCCAAGTGCAAAAAACTTAATTATATTTTATGAGCAATTTTTTGGTAGTTTAAGTGTAGTTTCTAACGACATATTTACTTATTTGAGAACTGTCGTGAATTATGAAAAGTTAAAAATTAAAGACATAATAAAAGAGTATAAGTCGATTTAACTACTCCAAATCAATCTAATTCTTAATTTTTTACTGATTAAAATACGATTCAACCAATAAAATATTAGATTACGGATTATGACACGAAACATATTCATTTCCTACTAAAAAGTTAAAAAAGCATGAAAGAGTTATAAACAAAAAGTAAATTACAATATTCTCCCTTGCGAGTGGGAATCCAATCCCTGCAAACGACAAGTAGTACCCTTTCCTTGTAAGTAGAAGGGCCAAACCCTGCTGGCAATTACCCACCTCCCCAAGTTCCACGTCAGATAAAAAAACTCATGTTAAACGAATCCGGATCCTCGCCGGATGAATTTTTCAATGTTACCGGAACACATGGTAATACACCACGTTTCCTTATATAAATGGTGTGATATGTGTGTTAAAAGTTTAATAACTTAAAAATACAATTTATCACCACTTGTATAAAAACACATGATATATCACCCGTGTTCCGATCACAAAGAAAAATTTCTTCTCGCATGATCCTCTTTGTGAGGATTCGGGAATCTATGAATCGTGTACGTTAATCGTATATTGTGCGGTTAGAAATAATTTTAAATATATAATTTTTAAAATCAAATACAAACAGTACTTGACAAAAGTAACTGCATGATTTAAGATGAACAGATACGATTTATGAATTCCTAACATTCTCACCAAAGAGAATGTTAAACCGCAATGTCACGTGATCCCCGCCGTCCATAGTGCGCCAACCTGGATCCCGAACCTGAGGCCCCTCCTTCCACGTAGGCTCGGACAGCCGTTTGACCCCGAATCCAACGCCCAATAAAGAAACAAAAACAGTAACATTAATAATAATAAAAATAAAAATAAAAAACAAAAATAAAAATTGAAGAACTCCTCGGTGGCTCTGTTTACAGTATAGCAGCAGAGTGAGTGACTGAGTCTTCTCCGAGAAGCCAAAACCCCAAAAATAATCAGAAAAAAGCAGAAATCTTTGGATGAAATCTGAGCTCGAGTAGAATTACAATACAAGATTCAATCGATTGCCTTCTGCTCCAAGCCACCATCTTTTTTTCTGGATGCTTAATGTTTCCCACCATTAAAGTTATCACCGCTCTGTGATTTCCCCTTTCCCACGAGAAATCTGTAGCTTCCTCTCACGGAAAAGCGCTTTTCTTCCCCACCAGAAGCACTTTCTTCCTCCCCGCTATAAAACCCATACCGCCAAATCCATTTTTTTTCACTCAGAGTGTCAGAGCTTGCTTCCAATGGCGGAAAAGCAGAGGAGTAATGGGTTTGCGTGCATTGTGTTCTTCCTCTGTTTGATTCAATGGAATCCCATTCCCATTCCTGTCGCCGTCGCCATTCTCGACCCGGTTGATTTCCTGGCTCTGCAATCGATTCGGAAGTCGCTGGAAGACATGCCGGGATCAAATTACTTCACCTCCTGGGACTTCACCTCCGACCCCTGTAACTTCGCCGGCGTCTACTGCGACTCCGACAAGGTTATTTCCCTCAATCTCGGCGACCCAAGAGCCGGTGCGCCGGGTCTGACTGGTCGGCTGGACCCGGCAATCGGCAGGCTTTCTGCACTCGCCGAGCTATCAATCGTTCCGGGTCGGATCTTCGGCGCTCTGCCCCAGTCAATCTCCCAGCTGAAGAGCCTCCGGTTCCTCGCCGTCAGCCGCAACTTCATCTCCGGTCAGATTCCGGCGAGTCTGGGCCAGCTCAGCAACCTCAGAACGCTCGACCTCAGCTACAACCTCTTCGCCGGAGCAATCCCCACCTCCGTCGCATCCCTCCCGGAGCTTTCCAACCTCATACTCTGCCACAACCGCCTCTCCGGTTCTGTCCCTCCGTTCACCTCCCAAACCCTGACCCGGCTCGACTTAAAGCACAACGACCTCTCCGGTTCGCTCGCTCCCGACTCCCTCCCTCCATCTCTCCAATACCTCTCTCTCTCCTGGAACCGGCTCTCCGGTCCGGTCGACGGACTCCTGAACCGGCTCGACCAGCTCAACTACCTCGACCTAAGCATGAACCAGTTCACTGGTACGATTCCCGGTCGGATCTTCACGTTCCCAATCACAAACCTCCAACTGCAGAGAAACTCGTTTTCGGGTCGGATCCTACCGGAGAATCAAGTTTCAATCGCTACCGTCGATCTCAGCTACAATCGGCTATCCGGTGAAATCTCGCCGTTGTTCTCGACCGTACAGAGCCTCTACTTGAACAACAACCGGTTCACGGGTCAGGTTCCGGGTAGCTTCGTGGACCGGCTACTGGCGGCGAACATACAGATACTGTATTTACAGCACAACTTTCTGACGGGGATTCAGATCAACCCGACTGCTGAGATTCCGGTGAGCAGCTCGCTGTGTCTGCAGTATAATTGCATGGTCCCGCCCGTACAGACGCCGTGCCCGCTCAAGGCCGGGAACCAGAAGACTAGGCCGACGGCGCAGTGTAACGAGTGGAGGGGGTAAATTAGGAAATTCGTATGGGGCTTATTTTTTGTTTATTTTTGAAAAGGAGAATTAATATTTTGTTACATTTTGTGGGCTTGGGGTTATTTTAAGATTCATTTATTTATTTTGGGGTGAAATATGAATAATGAAAAGATTGTGGATAGTCAGAAATAGTGTAATATTGTAGGGGAAATTCATGCTCTGCTATTTTGTTAGTAAATATGAAGAATATTTTGGCATAAACATGAATATTTCGTGGTGTGTAGAGACTGCACGCCGCTAGATATATCGTTAAACTGAAGTTTTTTGGAATAAAGTGAAGGTTGTGTGCCGTTAGACAATCTTTACGTGCGGTTGCTCGGTTTGGGTTCTGAATGATTAGTTTTTAAAATTAATAAATTGCTGAATGACAAATTTGATGAGAACGAAAAATGGGGTGGGGAGATTGAAGAAATTGGGTAATATTATGCAACCTCATGTCCCAATCTTGATCACAAAGCCCCCCCCTAAGTTTGTTTTACAAACGTCGAGATGTGACAGTCACATTGAATTTTTTTCGAGTTATGATTGTTTTGATGAGCAGCCTCGTCTTCATTTGCTCTCTTTCTGATAGAAGATAGAGAAGCACAGAAGCACTGTGTGTGGGGTGCTGCTGCTTTTCAGCTTTTGCCATGCACGGGCTTCAGCCCAAAAAACACTATTCATGATTGGAGCCAGCTGCATGGCTAGTTGCGATACTTGTGAAGCGACATTATTCATCATGCACTTGCTTCAACAGCCTCTCATTATTTCGCACTTTGGGAACCTGATGCTTTATTCACTCCATCATATAACAATAGTTTATCTTACACTGCAGCCAGGTAGTCGACAGCTGTCATTTTGATTTTCACGTCGAATCTCTACGATACTGGTATTGCATATTGCATATATGCGATTCAATATAAAATATAACACAACTTGTTTTTAACACTTATAATGGTGGGTGATGATAGAGAAAGACATGGCCCTTTCCGGGGATATATCGTCTCTTCCTACGACATTCATCACATGATGAGTTCTATAGGATAATATATTATTTTGTGGTGTACAATGTTGATGAGTGGGTGCTATATGCGACTTAGCCACATGATTAGTACTATAAGAATAGGTTGTTCGCGGATGAACCTTATCGAAGAAAAAAAAAAGAATAAGAAGAAGAGAAATATCCGGGTGTATGCAAGAATCTCGTGGCAATCGTGGATATGCTCGCAAGTTGGAAAACGAACACGTTAAAATAGTAGAACAAGGGCATATTTAGTTCAACCTAGAGAGTCTATAGTTGTATTTTCCTCTTGAAAGCTATATAATCTTGCCCTTCGTTCTTATGTAAGCCATGGGAGAGGACATGTGAAGGTAGCTGGGATTAGGTGGGTGTTGGATCGACAAAAAGTACAGAGAGGAGAGAGAGGGAGAGAGGGAGTACATGAAAGGAGAAGAACAAAGCTAGCAGCCAACACAAGTTACAACAATGTAATGACACTTCAACTAAAAGAAAAAG
>JAOTRO020181008.1:0-18119 GCA_028566515.2 Pyracantha coccinea | reverse complement strand
TCACCATTTCATTGGATTTGTGAGTCCCACATACAAACTAACAGAATAGTTGACTGAATCTTAAAGGAATGATCAAATTGATGTGCGGTAGTGAATGTTAGGGATAACATTGATTGATTTTAAAGTAAAGGACCAAAATGATGAGTTTGATCAATCTCAAAGAAAATTTGTGATAAAAACCCTTTATTTAATACATTTGAATGACTAAACATTAATTTTTTATTTGAATGATTTTTCAATGAATGATCTTCAAATAAAGATTAAAAAATTTAAATAATTTGGATTATAAAATTTATATAACAAAAATACATTATTTGTAAATAGTAAAATATAAAAAGAATGCGAGTATTATTCTTATCTTTACTAATTAATAAAACACTCATTATCAACCAAAATCTTATGAAATGATCAGTTTAACCCACTAAATAAAACAGAACATGAATAAGAATTATGGGGCATAAATGTAATTTCACACAACCAAATTTTGCTGTTTTTTTTTTCAAAATCTCACCTACATGTGCCCATATGCTAGTATTTAATTATCCAAACTAGTTTTGTCGGACAAAAGCTCTGGTGATTACCAAGTCAAACTGGTTGCTTATTCCACACCGTTGGATAATTTCCACCATTATCTAACCGTTCATTTTCTACAGCGTAAAGTCAACTTCGGAGTATACTAGAATTCACTCACTTTTTATGCTTTGTAATTAGAAAACCAGTCTTGAATAGAAAACGGTTGGATTATCAAGAAAACAAAATTTGTGCATGAGAGTTATCCAAAGTGGATTGCGTTGGTGGATATGTTCAAGTGACTCACTGATTCGGATCAATAATATATTATTAACGTTATTGTCACATTTTAATTCCCTATATAGTCTAAGAGACGATAGTTTTATTATAAAAAGCTTCAGTGTTATTCGTAAAAAAACTACTCATTTTATAAATAGTAGTATAATCTATCAGGTTTTCTCTATGAGATCGCGTTATTCAACATTATTATGCATGTGTTTTTCCAACACTCATTCAAATTACGTTGCAGAGTTCAAATCAATAATTTAATTGAATGCAGAAAGATTATATCGTATCACACTCATCTTTTTATTATTATCATTCTCATCTACACAAAGGAAAAAAATGAGATTATTTAAATTCAGAACGTAGTGAATTGAATATAAAGACAATCCACTGCTAACAACGCTTATCTTAGACTACTTTAAGCCTTTTATTTTCCTTTATTTGTGATTATGTGAAGATAAAATGCTTTATAACAAGACACTTGGAAGGGTTACCTATATGGAAGACAGTAGACCCCATATTAAAGCTTCAAGTCTGGTGTGAGAGAATCATATAATATATAATATTGTATATCCGTCTGTATAATACCCATATGGGGTGGGAATAGCCCCTCCATCTTGGGTGTAGGTAGTTTTTTTGGTTGCCTTTTAGGCTAGATAACTAGTTCTTACTTACCGGAACATGTATGTTCTTGCTCTATGTAAGAGCTGTGTTTATCTTCTCATTTTCTAAGGATTCTTTCTGTATTCCTTCTTCTGGTTTTAATGGAATTCCAATTGACCAAAAAAAAAAATAAAATATGCGTGTGTGTATATGTATACATCCAATGGTGGAATATGTATTATGGAACTTTAAACAAAAGTTTTCAATAATGTTTACTTTAACGAAAAATCATATTTTTACATCAAAAAGTTAATCCTGGTACTATTCACTTTACATTTTATTTTTTATAGTTAAAACTCAAAGTTTTTAAATATTTTTCATTAGTTTTCCTTATATATTATTATGCATTTAAGTGTCGTATATTCTAACTGTTCCTCATATTATCAGTTTTTTTTTTAAAATTATATTTGTTGTTGTTACTTTTTAAATAAATAGAATGAGGTGTCCACGACAATAAATAGTATGTGACAAACATTATTTGGAACGGCAAAGCGTCGCCTTCAAATTAGTTTGGGTTTTTTCTTTTAGCCAGTAGCTCTTGTTACTGTTGAACACAGTTCTATCGATAATTAGTGGATTGTCTTGGTGAATATTACATTTTCAACGAAATGCATCTTTGAAAAAATTTGGCAAGCCTTGGCATGTGATGTATGCTCAACAAGCCTTGCCAGAACTCTTTGGCAGGTTTTGCTTGACAGGCCACAGCATCAGGCCTTGGAAGTTGTCGATATGTCTGTGCAAATAATGAAAGTCCACTAAATGCTTGACTAAATGCTTATGAAAAAACTAAAAAAATTTGTACGCTGCACACGTTTGGATCTTTTACACTAGAACCCTACGAGGCCGAATCATGCATCCACCATTGCTCCCCCTCCTCTTACTCGAGCTTAGAATATTGATATCACTTATAACAAATGAATAAATAAATAAATAAAATGTCAATTTGTGAGAATGATTGATCATTTTGTGGGTTCCATTAATCGGACATATTAGGGGATGCATAATTGGCCTAACCCCTAAGAAAAAAAAACAAAACAAAACAAAAGATGTGTGGTAGGTTTAGGACATGTACATGTTTGTCCTTGACGGTACTTTCCTTCTATTGGTTAGACTCGGACTCAATATATAGCGTGTTTGATACTTAACTATTACCAGTTCAAAAGAATTCAAATTTGTTTAAAAAATATAGTACCCCGTTCAATTGGAGCGTATCTAAATTACCTAAATTCGAGTAAATTTAAAGTGTTTTTATTTTGAATAGTATGTTAAGTTGATATTTGTAGAATTGTAGGTGCTCTACCTACCAAGTGGAGATGTTAAGCTAGTCAGCATAAATTGTAGTTGGAGAAGAGGGAGGTCGGTTACAAAAACACAAGTTAATCAGTTTGTTAATTAATATTGGTCACCATTTGCTTACCAAAATCAAAATAAATAAGTAAAGTAAAATATTGTCCCGAATATTGAATAAAAATGGTGGTCCCTGCTATAAGGAGTGGGGCTAAAAGATATAATGGTTACAGGCTGTTGTTTTATTTGGTGGAGCCCGGATGGGGCCGCCTTTTTTTTTTTTAACAAACATTATTATTCATATTAGAGATAAATGAATGGGCTTAGTTTCACAATGAGCTAGTAATAATATGATTTAAATTCGTTTTAGACGAGAATCGAACGTAAGACCTCTCATTTATAAGTAAAGATAAATATCATTAGACCATAGTACTCAATGACACTTCTTTTATAGTTATAGTTGTGGCATAAACGATGATGAGTGTGCACAACTTAAAACTCTAAACTTAAACTAAATTATCCAAAAAAAAAAAACTAAATTATCCAAAACCTTCATTAGCAAAGCTTTCTCTTTTTTCCCTTTACTTTCTTTCTTTCCTTTTTTCTTTCCTGGTGTAAACTGTCCAAAAATGAAAGAGGATTCTCTCTTCTCTTTTTTTTCCTCGTCTTCTCTCTCTTTCTATTTGAACGATTACAATTAAGATTCTCGTGACGACCATGAAGACTGGTCTCCTCTGCCTCATAAGTTAATTCTCGGACTTCCTTGCAAGGTCGTCACTCTACATTTTCCTAGTCTATACGGATGCATACGAAGGATAAACTTGCTTAAGTGCTTCACACGCTTCTTCAACATGCATCGTCCTGAGTTTGAAACTAAGACAAGACACAACTCGAAACAATTCAATAATTAAATTTTAATACACAAAATCACTCTTGCAAACTCTCTTTTTTTGGGTCAATTATAAGATTAAGTTAAGGATTTGTCTAGCTTGCTTAATGCCACATTCTCAAGCAAGTGGCTATCATTTACTTTCCTACTCTCTGTTTTAAGACTAGTTGGTACAAAACTGCAACTTTCATAATTACGATCTATTGGCATTTGTGCATATTATTTTGGGTAAATTATGAATTTAGTTCTTGAATTATCATCTCAGCGAAAATTAGGTATTTAAACTATTTTTTCAGAAGAATTAGTCATTGAATTATAAAAATTTGCCAATTCGAAGCTACTATATTCATTTTTTTCGTCAATTTAAATCATGTTACTTACATGTGATACACATTGGAGGATATATTGATAATTTTATAAAGCAATAGTGTATGGAGTTAACTTTGGAGATAATTAGATGTTAGATTTGCAACCTATATGAAATGTTAAGGGCTTATATGCGAGAAAAGAATTACTCTATTGTATGTCAAATGACTTAAGTTGATGAAAAATTGGATAAAATTACTTCAAATATAACAGTAGGGATGAAATTAGCAATTTTTAATGAATTTAAGGACTTATTTTACCCAAAAAATAATGTAGAGACTTAATTTTCATTGAAATGATAATTCAGAGACTAAATCAGCACTTCTCCTAAGATTTTTATTGTTTAAGAGAATCAATATATAACCTACATAAAGTATTCAGTACTTATTACAGCCTAATTAATGTTTGAAAATTACAATGAAATACCAAGGACTATAGTTAATTTTTAATCTCAGACAAAATTTTATTCAAAAAGTAATCTTCTTTAAGGATTGGAATAGATTTTTTCGTAAAAAAAGAAATATATATAAAACCATGGAGAATGAAGAAGTGTGAAGGGAGGTGATGGGGTAAGATCTTAAGGGGGAAAAATACAAGATATTATATAAAAACAAGGAGTTAACAATAAAAATAATTTGAATTTGTTTTCAGTTTTTTGTTTTTTAGTTTCATTTTGTGTCCCGTATTCGAAACAAGACAATGAATGGAAGCATGAAAAAAAGAAAACAAGGTTCTCCAAATGATGAGAAGAATGACTCAAATACTACTTCACCAAATGATGGAAGAATGACTCAAACACAACACAATGACACATCATCATCATCATCTTTTGAGTGAAGATTTTTGACTTCCGAATTTATTCTTGAGCTGGATGACAACGTTTTTAATAAGTTAAAACAAAACCATGTATATACAGTAGGCTTTTGATTTTTTGTGATTAAATAATTAGTTGCAAATTAACCTTTTGGCAAAGAAAAAGGAAGATCGTATAGACAACTACCCCAGGGAACATAATATTGCATGTTGAAGTGTTTAAGGCAGGGATATCTGTCGTGCACCTTCCGAAACTGCAGGCAGCAACTCGGTAAGAATTTTCTTATTATATGCAACTCGGATTCTTTTCATTTTTTATTTGTCATTCTTTTTACTGTGCATGGTTCATGATTTGGCTGCCTACCTAGTACCTACTTATTAGCACTAATATTTATCAACTTGAAAATGAAAAGCAAAAGACATTAATAGCTTATTGAAATTGTCAAAGTAAAGGAAATTAATCCAAAATTATCTCCGTAATTATTGCATGTATTATAGGAATGTAATTTTCAATTAGCATTAATACCTATCTAAATAGGAATAGGTAATGTTAGAGAGACTAAATTTATAGAGGAAATTTTACAAACTAAATGACATAAAAGTTGATGATTGGATTATGACTTAAGCGTTGATAAACGTGCTCATTTCTATTGATGACACATTTAATTTGTAAATTTTATCTACAAATTTAGTTTTCCTAGCAATATTACTGAATAGGGATTTATATAGGGTTTATGATTTGCTCTCTTGATGAGTTTGTTATCAATAAAGCTATCGTTTTTTTCAAAAATAAATAAAAATACAGAGTCATATTTCTATATAAATGAAGAACTGAGAACCGTTTGAAAGTTGTCTGGTATATATTGTTTTCAAATTTCTGTTTGTGGAACTTTGAAAATGAAATTTTCCTAGGGTCAAATTTTAAATGTGAGGTTATACAATGAAAAGGCACGTGATAGGGCTCTTACCACTTTTTGGTAGAAACTTTCTTCCTTTTTTTTAAGAAACTTCAGGGGTATGAGGGTTTTTTAACAAAAAAATGAAAAATAAATGATTACATTGCTGGCTAAAAGAGTTTTGCTGAGTTTTGGTGAAAACTTTCAAAGCTATGATGAATTTTGGGTCCATCGGTTCTGCGGCCAATTCCATGAAAGTATGACCCTTTTCTGGAAAACTACAAATTTTTACATCTAAATTACCAATCCATTCATCGAGCTGCATCCACCTTTGGCAATAAGATCACAGAATTGAAGCCCCATGTTTAATTCTGGAAATATATTATTCAAAAAATGTGAATGGACGACAGCCGAATAGGATGCGTAGCTCATGACCTTGATCAAGCACCACTCAAAATAGTTTGACCAAACCAAAAAAGCTCCACTCAAATAATATATTGCCAATGGTTTCCTTCCTTCATCACAAAACCAAAGCCAATTAGTTTGTTTTAAGAAAGCAAATATTCATGAAATTTCCTTGTTACTAAAGGCTTTTCCGTTTATATGCGTGATATGATATTCATATACTCATTTTTATCTTTCACACACATCTCTTAATTTTTAATTGTCGGATCAAATGTATTTAAAAAGATCAATGAACAAAAATTAACAGAAGTGTGTGAGAGCTAACAATGGGTGTGTGAATAGCACTATGCTTGATGAAAATCTCACTTTTCCTTCTGAATTTGCAATTCTGTGGCTTTGCTTTTTGTGTCTTCATTCCAAGTCTCAAGTTACCTCATTAAGTCAAGTTAGAAAAATGTTAACTTTGTTGTTGTAGAACTAGAGGGAAAAAAAAAACAACAACAACAACAAAAACAATGTTTCGAGCAAAATATCGATTCCACATCAGCCAAGTTAACAATTTTTCTGATCAACTAGATAAAACTGGATAACATAGAACAGGTAATGAAAGTGTATGAGCAAAGGCAATGGCTTTCCTTTTTGTTCTCCCCTCAAACTAGGGACTAGAGAGTTGTTTCAAGTAGAAAGTAAGATTTCCGGAATTAAATTTAGGGTTTAGTAAATTCAGGAATATACAGAATAAATTGTGTATAATGAATAATGGAAACCACATCATCAGTGAAAACAACATTTGTGTGTTTAATAATGCTAATCAGTAGCACGTCCAGAATCTATATACAAAACCATGGTGCAGGTTTAGTTTGGAACAAAATATAGATGCCGAATCATTCCTAAAAGTGAATAATTCTAGATGTTCGTTTTTCAATCTGAACGTATAAGAAAATGTAATATTTCGAGCAAACGATCAGTATGCATCAGCTAAAATTAACTTTTTTTCTAACCAACTTAATGAATTCAGGTAATATGGGACACGAAATGATAGTGTTAGACTAAACTTAATTAATCTAAAATCCTCTTTGTAATTGGAGAATGTAGTATAAGAATGTAATTTTCAACTGTAATTATTATAAGATTCCTATCTCAATAGGGATTAATATAACCCTATATATCTTGATTATTATAGGATTCCTACGTCAATAGGGATTAATATAACCCTATAAATGTTGTAATATTTCTACACATAAATACAAGGAGTTATAATTCTATATACCATCACTCGTCTAGATTTTTTCTTTCGTCATCCTCCCACATATTCTCGTCTTCGTAATTCTACAAAGAGTGGATTTTCCGGTACATACCGCAGGGATCATATAAACAAATAATCCTTGATTAAGTGCAATTACTGTTCTTTATGCACTCTCCTGGATTGATTAGGGACTAAAAAGTTGCTTGAAGTAGAAAAGTAGGATTTCACAGTAATTAAACTTACTGCAGCATGATTAAATGGAAGCCACGTCATCAGTGAAAACAGCTAACACTTCTCAACTTGTATTTGCATGTCTTCCAACTAGAATATATGCATGCGTTGCTGCTGTGCAGCTTCAATTTGAACGCCAAAATCTAAGATGCAAAGTCAAATCCACAAGTTAATAAAAAACACAGAGCACTTCTTCTGCTTTTAATTTTTTTATTGTTCTCTAACTATTCATCTCACTCACTCGCATATATATATGCATTCCCAGCAGGCTGTACATATCGGTCAAACACTTCAGGCTATACATTCTTAAGTCCTTAGTGAATACTAATCTTGTCTTTAACTACAAATCATTTCCGAGGGAGAAATCAACGTCGAAGATGTTGCGATTGGTGATCGGAGTGATGGGTGAGTGATATGTACTTACTACATTGTTCATAAACCTCATACTGATGTAGCAGAAAGGTTTCTTCCCAATGTTATATCATAATTTGTGTACTGTTTGTTGCAGGGAATGCTGCCGCTTTGCTGCTTTTCTCTGCTCCAACGTAATGTCAACTGTGAAAACACTCCTATTTTTATTCTACTACCCAGCTCAAATATCCAACTGATAATATTATTTGTGTTTCCTGCAGATTGACTATGTCGAGAATCGTAAGGAAGAAAAGCACAGAGGGGTTTTCGTGTGTACCTTACATCACTACGCTGCTCAACTGTCTCCTTTACACTTGGTATGGACTCCCAGTTGTTAGCAACAAATGGGAAAACGTTCCGCTCTTCACCATTAACGGCACAGGGATTCTTTTCGAGTTCTCGTTCATCATCATCTATTTGTGGTTTTCTACAGCACGAGGGAAGGCAAGTTTCAATTAATTGACACAGTATTTTGGTTTTCATGAAAAGCTTCTGGTGCCATGCAACATCTGCATGGGATGCATGAAAATATAAGGTGAGGTATTATGCGTTAACTGTTGAAGACTATGGAATTGCAGATAAAAGTAACTGCAACTTTGATACCTGCTATTGTGCTGTTCTGCATCACCGCCATTATCTCAGCCGTCGTTTTCCATGACCACCAACATCGAAAGGTATTTGTTGGAAGCGTCGCTATAGCGGCCTCTGTGACAATGTACGCTTCTCCCCTGGTGGTTGTGGTAAGTAATTTCTTACGCATTGTTTTCAAACACCATTAAAATCTATCTATCAGTTACAAAAAATCAAGCTTCTCAAATGAACATTTATAATTGCAGAAGCAAGTGATACTAACAAAGAGCGTCGAATACATGCCATTCTACGTGTCTCTTTTCTCGTTCATCTCTAGCTCCCTCTGGATGGCTTATGGACTACTCAGCCACGACATCTTTGTTGCGGTTCGTATAAAAAATTTAAACTCTATACCTTATTAATTGTTGTTCTGATACAAAAATGGAAGTACGAAAAGGATTAACTTGAATTTTTCGACTTGTATTGCAGACTCCTAATCTGGTCGGAACCCCATTAAGCATCCTTCAACTAGTGCTCTACTGCAAGTACAGGAAAGGGGGAACTGTGGAGTTACCAAACAAATGGGATCCTGAAGGGAATAAGGTTAACGACGAAAAGACGATACAGCTGCAGGTTGTGATTTGTAACGCAGAAAATGGCAAAAACTGAAGAAAAAGAATACTCAAGGTTGGTTTAGAGTGCTTCCATTTTCTTGAGAATAATAGGTTTAATATGTTACATGTTAGTGGAGATTTAACACATTTACAATTCTGTCGCAGACTCGCAGCTAGTTGAAAACACAGTTTCTCACAGCAGTTACCGGTTTAACTGTTGCAGTTTCTACGAGGGGGCGGTGAAAGCAGTAGGGTGTTGTAAAACAGAGCTCCTAACTGTTGCAATTTCTTATGAACTTACAAAGTGTGTCAATTTTGTATATAAAATCGTGGATAAGTAATGAAGTTTATTTTCGTACTCAGTATCAATTTGTAATTTTTCCGATGCATGCCAATAGAGAGAAGTAACAGCGATAATTAGCTTCGACAAAGAGCTGATATATTAACGCTTAAGATGGTAATCCGATTTTCGTTACCTAATAACACAATCAGATTGAACGCTAAAGTTTATATATATTTGCTGTCAGATACTCCAAAGTTTCATAAATCAGATTACAATGAGGATGGGACTTATCTTCTACACAGAATACATGAACTTTCCTGTTCAGCTCAATCCAACTACATCCAGGATCCTTTTTCACCTCCAAGTTTCTCAATCGGTTCCTCGCGTTCATCTTCGCCCCCCACTTTCCCAGTACTGCATATATGTTTGATAAGAGTATATATGCTGAGGCTGGTTTTGGATCGAAACTTAACATTTTCTCAGCCACCCTCTCGCCCAGTTCCATGTCCATCCAGAACCAACAAGCATTTAGCAGAGCTCCCCAGATAACCCCATCTGGTTCAATTGGCATTTCTTGAATAAACTCCATAGCTTCTTGTAAACAACCAGACCGACCGAGAAGATCCACTACACATGCATAGTGTTCAAGTGTAGGGTTTACTCCGTAATTTTTTTCCATCAGGTGGAAAATTCTCATCCCTTCGTTGACTAGACCAGCACGACAGCAAGCAGAGAGAATTGCCACAAAAGTAGCAGCATTCGGAATGATTCCTTGCTTTAACATTTTCTCAAACAGCAGCATTGCCTTTGAGACGAGCCCATACTGCGCATACCCGTTAATGAGAGCTGTCCAAGCTGCCACATTGGGTGAACCAATGCAGATGAATGATGCTTCCGCATTGGTGATGCTTCCGCATTTGGAATACATATCTATCAGGGAAGTCCCAACATACACATTTGATTCAAATGGTGTTTTAATCAAATGACCATGAAGTACTTGTCCCGATTGAAGGGATCCAAGGCATGAACAGGCATGAAACAGAGCAGAGAAAGTGGATCTTGTACGGTCTATTGACAATTTGTGCATTGTTGCGTATAACTCCAAAGCCTCCTCATGCTGATGATTTTGAATGTAACCCGACATCATGGCGTTCCATGTCACAGGGTTTCTTTCCTCTTTTGTTTCTTCAAAAATCTTTGAAGCCTTATCGATATCACCATTCCTAGAATACACAGAAATCATAGTATTTGAAGAAATTATAGTTCTATGAGGCATACTCTCAAATAATCTCTCTGATTCATCGACTTGACCACCCGTTGCATAACCTTTAATCATCAAGTTATACGAAACTGAATCCTTTTCTTTTAGTCTATCGAAAAATCGCTTTGCATCTTCAATCCTATCCATCAACACAAGACCTCCAATAAGCGAATTCGAAGCATTTAAACTCGGCCTTTCTATTCTATCATAAACTCTCTTGGCACAATGAACAGCTCCACAAACACAATAAAATTCTAGTAATGTGCCACCAATCGATTCATCAGACTCAAAACCATATTTGATCAAAATTGCATGCACAGCCTTCCCTACACACAGCTCTCCTAATCTCCCACAAGCCCTTATAACACAATCCAAAGCAAACTCGTTAGGCGCCACCCGATCAATCATCATCCATTTAAACAGCTCCAAGGCTCTCTTACACCCATCCTCGCTCTTAGCGTACCACGAAATCATCATAGTCCATGCCAAAACATCCCGCTTCGGCATATTCACAAACAACTCCATAGCTTCACTCATCAAATTGCACTGCACATAGCCCACAAGCATTAAGCTCCACAACAACTCATTTCCACCGCGCAGCTCATCGAAAACCCGCTCAGCATCCTCAATTTTAAGGCAACTAGAGTAAAAGTACAACGGAGAACTACCCAAAAGCTCGAAGCACTCTAGCCCAGGTTTCAAAACCAAGCAATGAACCTCCTTTCCCTCACTCAAAGACCCCGAACGCGCGCACGCGCTGAGAGTTGTCAAAAAAGTCGTCTCATTTAGCCTTACATTGCCGTGATGCATATCTGAGACCAAACATAGAGCCTCGCTGAATCTTCCCCACTTTGAATATCCAGAAATCATGGTGTTCCATGAGACGACGGTTCTCATTGGCATTTCGTCGAACATTTTCCGGGCGGTATCTAGCTGCCCGCTTTTGCAGTGGCGAGTTATGCAAATGTTGGTGGAAACTATGTTGGGGTCTTGGGTTGTCGTAGTTTTGTAATGCAGGGTTGAGAATTGTTCAAGGTTTGGCTTCCATCGGTTGTGCTTCCATGTTCCCGCCATCAACGTTTTCAGAGAGAACAAAGAGGTGAATGCAGGTGACGACGTCGCCTTACTATCAAGCCTTAACCCCCGGTTTATGAATGTAACAAGATGATGGTTGGTGTTCATATCTTCATTATATAACCCTTCTTTAAGGAAGGGATCACTATTTTTTGGATGCCTATGAAATACTGGGATACCTAAGTGCATTTTTAGATTCGATTCTCGTCAAATACGAAATTAGAATATATTATTGTTAGTCTATTTTAAAGATTAACGCACTTTCTACTTGACTTACTCCTAAATTTAGATAATATTATTTGTTAAAAAATATGTAATTGTTTGCACAAAAATACTTGTTGACAAATGAGACAGACAAAAAATAAAAGTGAGATTTTGCTTGTGTATAATGCGTGTTGCTTTCCAATCAAGTTACGCATTTTCTAGCTAAGAATGCACTTATATATCTGAGTGTTGTATGTAAACAAATATTTTATTTAAGTGTCTTTTACATTAGCGTGATTTATAGGGTGCTGAGAAGACGACTAGATTAGGTGTGTAACCTAATACAAGTGACTGAATATTAAAAAAAATTACAACTTATTTGGGTTAATAGTTGAATATTAGGCTTAACTGAAGCGATGCCCAAAGATGTCAAAACAAGATGAATTTGCCCAAAGCCCAGCTACGAAGTCTGAAGCAAATTGAGGCCTTCTCAGCCAAGACATAGCTCATGTGCCTATGACTGAAGTGACAACTGATAGAGACCAACTCACTACCAACTAAAAAGCACTTTTTAATGGCACTACAAGTAAAAAGATGATGACTCACTACCCTCCAAGAGTTTTCGAGCAAGAGCAAAGCTAAGAATAGTCGGGCCAAATTGCCTATAAAAGGGGAAGCAAGCATCTGAGATAAGGACACTCAACCAATCAAACAAACAAACATACAAACTCTGCTCTCAAGCCAGATTTGCATCCAAAAAAGTTGAAATCAACCTAGATTCAATCCTTTTAGCAATAGTTTCTTTAGAAAAACTATCTTTTGTCTACCGTAAAAGCTCTACTACCTTTCCCCAGTGTTGTAGTATCGATTCCCTCGTGTAAAACCTATTTACCATTCATTCTTTTTTATCTCACAACCTCTGTAAACACAAAGAGATGTGGATGCAAGAGGTTCAACCTTGCCAGACAAGGTGAAATCTTGCCCGAGTTTCTTTGTTTGTCCTCTAAATTAGTAGATATGTCGCCTAAATGTATTTTTCAGCTTTCCAATTATTTCCTACTTAAGAGTCTCATTTGCATCCGAATCTGGTGAACTCAATAGATATGTGTTCATTAAGAGCAACCTAGGATCAAAAGCATGGTTTATAGGGATCTAAACTCCTTCTTTTCTAAACATACAAGACTATAGACTAAAAGTCCTTGTTTACAAGGCAAGAAAAAGAACTTAATACAGACTTAACCCATCTGTTACAATCCTTTGATAACAAGAAGTTTAAGTAACTTGGGCCGCAAGTAATCGACTTAAAACACACTTGTTCTACATCTACTATACTGAGACAGTAGTGGCACGCCTAACTTGTTGTTAGTTTTGATTGTGAGCCTCAAGACCTATACCTAAGGCCCCCCAAAGGCACATTTCAAATTAACTTCAAACTCATCTTGTAGCACACCAAACAGCAGAAGCCCGACCAACAAACACTCCAAGTGCCATTCTGTGCGAGGGGCCATCCACCTTTTGCCTCGAACACAACCTTTGCATTATAATACTTGGTGTACCAAATTGTGTTTCTCGCACAATGAAAAATCTTCATATTTGTGTAGTGATCTATCATTTACAGATTTTAATTGATCTATCAAGTGAAAAACCCTGTACCATTAATAACTTTCACGATTTCAGCATGTAAACAGATGATATGTTCGAAGAAACTGTTAAAACTTTTGCATTATTCAAAATTTTCTTCTGATTATGTAACATGATTTTTTTGGTGAATTTATTATAACATATCAAATTTTCCATGATTCATAGGTGAACTTCGTGTCGATTCAAGCTCAGTTCCGAGCTTCCACGTGTCATCAACCCACCATTAAAATCTCAAACACAAGCGTCCTCCATGCACGAAGCCACGTACCGGTTCTGTTCTCTCATCACTTGCAGAGTCTGTTTTGTTCTTGCCCCATTCGCTCACCCTCAGCCCAGGAAACCAGAAAGAAGAACAAAGCTGAAAAGCCCTTTTCATAATTTTATTAGTTCGCAATAAACATACAGAAAATCATTAATTTTCTCAGATATATATTGTTACACAATGGTGAAGCTGGCGTCGGCAAGGGAATTCCGAATGTACGGCCCGCGGCTGAGCCGGAACCGGGCCGAGTACATGAACGCGGGGCTCTACGTGTTTGCCACCGCGGTGCTGCTCGGCGGGTTCGTGGCTCAGCTGTCGAACGAACCCAAGTCAGGCCTAGTCCTGATGCTAATAGCCTTGGCGTTAATTTTGGTGGTGAATTTGCATGATCTGGTGGCACATCTTGCCATGTTCGATTACCGGATGCCGTTGATGGAGTTCGACTTGCAGCTCGCCCTCGTCGAGTTTGCTGTCCCGGCGGTTCAGGCTTTGGGAACGGTTCTTTCGTTCTTGGGAATTCTTTTCCTCCTAATTCAGGTATTTGATCACACATTTGAATTGAGTAAATGACACATAAATCATTGTTAGAGAACCTATTTTCTAGAGGACCCATATGTGTTTCACCAATCGAGATAGTATATATACAAGATTGTTAATTGATTATTAATTGATGGATCGAAAATTTTACTCCCTTACATAAATCCAACTAATCAAATTGATCATATACCATTTTCTATGTTCAAACTCGTACTTAATACGAACACCTACAGATGACTCATAGGATAGCGAACAATGACCATTCAAATGGTGCAATAGAACCTTAGAGTGGACTACACCAATCAATGGGCCAAAATCTACCACTAAATGGGGGGCAAGATGATCTAATGAGTGTGGAATTTTCAAGTGTTCGTATTGAGTACATGTTCATATTATAGATTTAAACAGACTCTTTGATAATGTTGGGACATATCTTGTGCACATTGCAATGTATTCATTTGTTTGTGACTTTGTGAGTGCTACGTATTGTCCCAATTGTAGGCCGAGAAAGGATACGGATACTCTAAGCTTGAGAGGCATGCGAAGAACATGCTCATTGCTGGTCCTGTTTTGTGGCTGCTCGGATCGATCCACAATTCATGCCAAACCTACGAGAGGGCAGACGGGCATGTCCAAATACTGCAACAAAGTGTCCACATCCCTTTTCTGATTGGGAGTGTCTTGTTCACAGTTGGTGCAATTCTCAACAGCCATGAGCAACATGGATGGTTCCTTCATGGCCTACAGCTACTGGTCATTAGTCCTTACTCCTTAACTTTATTAAGTTCGTATAATTGTGATTATCATAAATTGTTTACATAATTAATTTATTGGTTAATGTGTGCAGGGTAGGAATTGGGTGTGGCTGGGGATGGGAGGAAGCCTTTTCTTCCTGATTGGAGGACTAGCAAATGTGGTGAAGGTGTTCAAGATGCAACAAATGGGCGACGGACTGAGGCTCGAGAAACTTCGGGGAGGCGCGCAGGAGAGGCTTGTTCACGAAAGGGAAGGCCAGGTTCCGCTTATCCTCGAAGATCAACGGAGGAGATCATCACAAAGATCGTCAGTTCGTCACGATGATGATCATCATTTACATCATGTAGAACCAAATCCAAACGTAGCTGCAGAACCAGCTCCTACTCCTTACAAAGACGTTCTTGTGGGTCAGACAAGTTGAATAAATTAACTTGATTGGTCTTGTGGTTAATTAAATCAAAACTATATGATATGGTGTGCTGCAACAGCTGAATCAAGACCATTAGAAAGTCACTAACTTACGGGGCCGCCATTTGTACACTCTGAGTGAGTGATATTGTATTCGCGTTTTAAGGAAGAACAAAAGGGATTTTGAGAAGCATAAGCTGCTTGCATACAAAGAAACGGGAAGCCATGGCTGCGAGTCAAACACTCAAATGTCATAATATACGTTGTTTTGTATTATGTGATTTTTAGCCGTTAGATTTTAAGTCAAAGATGCAATGATCAAGATCTAATAATTAAAGTTCTCAGAGTATAAGATATTCTAAAAGCACTATAGAATTTACGGTATGAATGAATCAAATTTATTCATGCTTACTTGCCATGAAAAAAAAAAGGGATATGAAGGATTAGGTATGGGTGAACAACCTTGCATCACAATCGAAGTGGTTCAATTTAGGTCATAAACTAATAATATGATTCATAATTTTCTAAAATACTCTACAACGTCTTTTTAATTTCTTATATTCACACACACATAATGTGTGTGCGCTACATTATAGCAAAGCAATTAAGAAAATATCATACATTCGCATGTGTCGTAGAACTCCGCTTGTTTAATAGTACTTAGAGCTAAAGCCCCTTCATATCATCAAAAGCGTTTCGTACCTGAAAACACTTTTCGAAAATAGCATTAGTGTTTTTAAGGAATATTTTCTGAAAAAAGCACCTGTGTTTTTTAAGAAATAAATCTGATTTTATTCAAAATTAGACGTGGTTTTAATAGTACAGATACTTTCTAGAAACGAAAAACAAATGAAAAAACATTACCAAATGGGTTCGAAAAATTATTTTCGTTTATTGAAATGGGCTCGAAGCCCATTTTCATTTTTCGACGCTCAATTGTCGAGGTTATATATCGACGTTTCAAATTTCTGTATATATCTTTCTTTTATGTCTTCCCCTGAGAACTTAAACATTGCCGTACTAATTTAAGCGGGCGGAAGAACCCTAATTTTGCTGACAATCCATCGAGGTTCTAGCTCCTTTTTGATTCTTCAGGTACCCAATTTCCCTCCTTTATTCCTTTCCGTTTTTCGCCACTTTTAATTTTCAGTTCGCGATTTCCATCTGTTAGTTTTGTTTCATTCGTCTCAAATTTTGCTATTGCGTTTTTGATTTTTCCCTCGCGGCTCGCATGTATTTGCTATTGCTAGCTTAATTAGGATATTGGAATTGTTATTTGCATATTTTTTTCATGTTTAATGGTTTGAATATATTGTGAATTGTTATAAACAAGGTAGAATTTTGAGGACATTGATGTTTTTCTCGTCCTGAAAATTTCGTTAATTTGATTTGCATATGCATTTACAAACGTTCACAATCAAATATACGCATAAGTACATTCATAGTTACTCCCCATATGTATATATGTACGGGTTACGTACGGATAACTACCTTTTAAAGCATTCCAAATAACTGTATGATGTTTTGAAAATTGGACTTCTGTTGGGTCACCCGGCGATAAGTGGTGACGTGGACAAATATTGAACTGGGTTTTCACTCCCATGTCATTTATGTAGCTCTTGATATCCAAATCGGCCCCTTTACCCAATCAAACTAAGGGTTTAACTTGACTAAAAGGAGTCAATTTGGGGAATCCAGAGCTCCAGAGATGACATGAGAGCGCAAACGCGCTTCACTTCTCCACGTCATCACTTAATGCCTGTGATGTAATCACTTAATGTTGGTGAGCTAAGGGATGTCTAATTTTCAAAACGTTAGGTTGTTATTACGGGAATGAAGTGTAGTTTTTCGTTGTGTGTTGTTAAGTTGAAGAGTAATGAGTTCATTTTCTTGTGACGGAGAATCTAATTGTGAAATGCGTCTGCGTGTGGTGATCAGAAGGACTGAGTATTTATCTGGTGGTGTTTTGTAGGTGACGGGTTGGTATACAGAATGGCTTCTGTGTCCAGTCAGCCACAGTTCCGGTACACTCAGCCACCATCTAAGGTCCTTCATTTAAGGAACTTGCCGTGGGAGTGTACGGAGGAGGAACTGATAGAACTGGGAAAGCCTTTTGGTAAAGTTGTCAACACAAAGTGCAATGTCGGAGCAAACCGTAATCAGGCATTTATTGAATTTGTGAGTGTAATTTCAGTTTTTGGTTGTAGATCATTCTGCTTTTAATATAAGTTTTACTGATTAACATTTTCCTTTAATATTTCATGAACTTTTTAGGCAGATTTAAATCAAGCTATTGCGATGATATCATATTATGCGTCATCTTCAGAACCCGCTCAAGTAAGGGGGAAAACTGTTTACTTACAGTACTCCAATAGGCAAGAAATAGTGAACAACAAAACAGCCGCAGATGTTGCAGGAAATGTACTGTTGGTAACAATTGAAGGTGCGGATGCACGCCTTGTCAGCATAGATATTTTACACCTGGTAAGCAATTTTGCCTGCTTCCA
>JAOTRO020180998.1:0-11336 GCA_028566515.2 Pyracantha coccinea | reverse complement strand
GGGAGTGGTTGGGGGCTTGGAATCTCTAATATATCTAAAAGGTAAATACGGTATCAAATGATGGTATTTGCTATACCATGATTCATCAAATAAGTAGAAGATATACAAATAATATATACCTGTAAATCGTCCATCACATTTGGGTAAGCATCCTTGAGATCAATGACCGGTATTCCCTCTGAAATTTTCCGTATTAAGGACAGCAACTGTTTTTTGTCTGTGATACGATGTTTTGACTACAAATAAAAAAAAGACAAGTGAAGATCTCATCCTTCATGGAGGTTAAACAAAAAGGCTATTTATAAATAATTCAAATGATATATAAAACCATACTATCCTGGTCTACTCGGGCATACAGTTAGATAAAATTAAAAGTTACCTTATAAGAGAAGCTCTTCCCGTCATAAGAAACTTTTGGATTATTCCTCGGGCTGTCAAAGACAACTCTGTTAGCATTCACATTGACGTAACATTCTTGATTAATTTGATCTGGCGTGTACGAAAGCCTTGTCTGCAAAAATATGTAAACATAGAGATTCAAAGTCATCAAATATTCTATCCAAGCTAGCATATCTCTTGTGGAACTAAAGACCAAAAAGCGGGAAATAGAAAACAACAAAACAGAGCAGGGAAAGGGAGGGAGAGTAAAAGGTGTTTTCAGGAAAGCACCAAATTGCTCCAACAAAATTATAGATTAACACCAATGTTAGCACCTAGTGAATTTCTAATTGCTACAACTGAACCCGTTGCAAAAGCTAATATCTTTAACCACAAAAACTCTTCCATCTAAACTGATACTCCCCATTTCAACCTTGCAAATATTCTATTATAGGCATCCAGACGATCAGAAATAAGCAGAACCACTAACTTAAGCCTTCAGCACAGCCCTCACATACATATTATATGCAAATGCTTACTTATTTCTGAAATCTGTTATTTATTTAATTATTATTTAGTAGAAACAAAATTTAATCCAATGAACAATAAAATTACACAAGCAGTGGACAAGATGGCAACAACTAGGAATGCAAAACCATAAGAAAAACATCGAAGCAAGTGTTCTCAAACACTAAGATGTAAAACACAGAGGACAACACGACACCTAGTATATAGCAAGATCAACCCCTGAACATTGGCATTAGATCAACCCCTTAATTCTGGAGAGATCGAGGCCCAAATGATGACCAAGATAAAAAATAAAAAAAAATTCCCATAAAACCTATACCCCACCACCTGCAAGATCTTCAAAAAATCATAGCCAAACTGCTGCCCAAATAATTAGCCAAAAGTATGCACCCCCTTAAAACCCTGGTCTTCTTCCCCCTCCCTGGTAATTTATGTTTCTCACGTAAAAAGGAGAAAACGTACTCCAAACTCCCTGAACAACAACGGCCAAAGACTCAAAAACCACAGGACAATGTAAAAAAAACATAATCCACAAACTCCAAGTCACTCTTGCATAGGATGCACCACTGAGGATAAAGGCAGGGGGTTGGGTCTCCTACTTTTATGAGCCACTAACCAAGTAGCAAACTTCACTTTGGAAGGAAGATCAGAACTATATGAATACAACTTTCATCTATTCATCAACAACAGATTACCTGTACAGCCAATTTTCTATACCCATATTGCTCATACCGTGTGCTCTAGATATTGATCCGTCTTCAGCTCTACATCTAAAATATTCCTTGTTCTGTATAACTTCAAAAAAAAGACTACGAACATAACCAATTTTTACATACAGACCATTAATTTACCAATTTTCTTATTCATCATTTTGTTAGGCAAAATGAGTGTGGTGGGGGAGGGTGGCAACAACCCACTCCTGTCCCAACAGGTGAGACTTATGTTGGACATACAAGTCAACACTGTCCAAATCTGCAATCAGAAGTGGCACACCAGTAAATTGCATGCCAAGAATCTCTACACAAATCCCTCCCAAACCTTATCTAGAAATGACACTGAAAAACAAATTGTAATGGTTCACAAAAATCCTGCTCCTTACAACTTACATTATAAATCAACACGAAACTCAAAACATCATATTGGGGTTCAGACGAGGTTGTAGTTGAACAATGGACACCTCAAAGTTATTTGTCTTTCAGGATTTAAAGTACAAACACTACACAGTTATGAATTGTTATGACTCATTTGGAGGTTTGTAAACAAAGCAATATAATAATCATTTACATCAAGCAATTAATGGGAGGAAATGTAAGTTTAATTTGAACCTCCTGCAGCAAGTATATAACGCGCTTGATCTGAGCTCCAACAGGGGCTTTCCGTATGCTATGAATATGTTGAAGCCTCTCAGTATCATTTGAAAATTTGACAGCTGGAGCAGGAGCCTTAGTGACCGCAGGCGCAGGTCTCGGTGTTGCTGTGGCCCTATCAGATGCAATGCCGATAAGAAGTGACTGCGTGCTTTCTTGCTGCTTCTTGAACCTATTTAAACTCTCTTTCA
Source organism: Pyracantha coccinea (assembly GCA_028566515.2). NCBI lineage: Eukaryota > Viridiplantae > Streptophyta > Magnoliopsida > Rosales > Rosaceae > Pyracantha > Pyracantha coccinea. The sequence continues at coordinate 8,872 of JAOTRO020180998.1, read as the reverse complement.
ACGCCATCTCCAACTCACAAAGTTTAATGAGAACTCATCATATCTGTTAAAACAGTACAGAAAGATGTACTAACCAAACAACGCAGCTTATACAAGAATATCAAACTGGAAACTACAAGAAACTATGCAAATGGTGGAGTGCCCTCGAAAGGGCCTCTTCCTCAACCCACCGTATGGCAGTTCAACCACTCACCCTCCCCGTAGTTTAGATTAGATTATCCCCGTAGTTTAGATTAGATTATCCGATTGAATGTCAAAAAAATCATAATCTTTCAATCTCTAAGAGTACAACCGCAATTGCAAATGATTTTTATTAATTTGCCATGTTGATCTTTTCCTTTTTCCCAAGACTGGAGCTCGATAATATTATCAAATCATTTGCAATGAAGTAATTTGAGGTCGCGGTTGTACTCTTAGAGATTGAAAGATTATGAATTTCTTGACGATCAATCGGATAATCAGAAGGGTTCGAACCCACCATATGCAATAGCTTCTTGTAGTTTCCAGTTTGATATTCTTGTATAAAATTATGGTCACGTTCACAACAAACCAACAAAAAAATATTGAAAGCGAAGACCAAAACGAAAACAAACTGATTAAAAACTTCTCAACTAGTACCTCCATTTAGAGGCCTTGGAGGATGGAGGTAAAGGGCTGCTGGCGAGTATGGACTCTCGGCGGCCCGGGAAGATTCTTACGAGAGAGATCAGAAGACGCAAGAGCATTGAGGAGAGTGAGAGGCATGCGTTGTCGTGGTGGACGGCATGGAACTGAGAAAAAGAGAGAAGAAAGAAGAGGGAGAGAGAAGGAAGATGCAATTGAGGAGATTGAAAAGAGGAAATAAGAGGTAGAAAGGAATTGGGTTTGAAGTTTGCCATTGGGCCTTGGAATTGACATTGGGTTTACAAAATAAAATCAAATGTAAACAAATAAAATTAATTCAGTTCTGTTTGAATCTTATAACTCTGGTTTGTTTTTGTTTTCGATTTGGCATTTTGGTTTTGATGAACGATTTAGTTTTTTCAGTTTTTCAAACCCATCCCTAAGCAGAACAAAGTTAAAATTTTCTTCTATGCAATGCAACAATGGTATGAATACAGACTTATTTCCTGTTTATAAATATAATTATGAAATAAAACCAATTTCAGGTAACCTGTTTGGCACATTTTCACCGTTAGATGAGAATCCTACAGCTAATATTAGTTTTGCCTGTAATATTTCAAACACCAAATCAATAAATTGCTCAGACGGCTAGAGGGGAAAAGGAGAAGACAACATCGGCATGGAGAAAGAGGAGCTCAAGCATGACCCGTGAAACTAGATTACAAAAAATAAGATTGATTTGCAACTATGCACAATTACATATCTCAGATGGAAGAGGGAATATGGGATCGAAAACAACCGAATAGCTGCCATATTTTCACACAAAACTGTCTACTTTGCAATTTTCATTATTTGGCCAATATACTAGTTGTTAGGAGACTTTTAGATCAAGGTGGATTTTGCTTTGAGAACTTCCTCTTGTCTCCTTTGGTTTAGTTTCATACCAAGTCTCGAAATATCTTGAAAGAGTTAGCTCATCCCAAGAAATATTCCGGTTAGATCAATGACTCGAAGATTAGCATGATCAACCAATTAATGGCTTGCTCAAGTGAGGTATGGTGTGCAAGCTAAAAGTTCATCAGTTTACCATGAAAGAGAGAGAGAGAGAGAGAGAGAGAGAGAGAGAGAGCTCGAGTAGTTGTAAGGTGTTCTATGTTGGATAATCTGGGCTTCCTATGGTCGTAACAAGGTTTTCGATGGTTGGAATACTTAGTAGAAGTTTATGGAAAATACTATGGTTGCAGAGTGATGCCTTCTGGGTTTCTTTTGCTCTCTGTCCTATTTGGTTCCTAAAGCTCTTAATCCATATATTGTCGTTGAATGATTCCTTCCTAAGGAATCTCTAATTATGGCTTGGTTCTTTCTCCCTAATTCTTCTGACACCCTCTATTTCGATGCAAAATTGTTAACTACTGCCACCCTGTGAACTTGCATCATGCCTTTTTCCCGAGGCGTTGCCTTCCCAGGTCAGCCTTTCGTAGGCGTTACTTTTGGTAGAGCGCCTCATGGCTTTCGCATGCAAAGTCTAGCCTCTCTTTATTAAATTCATGTTTTGCTAGGCTTTCACGTGAGCTTAGAGCTATGATTTGGTTCCTATCTAATTGGATTGGTTAGCTTGCTAAGGAAGAGGTAAACTAAGTTTGTTCTCTCTCAATGCTTGCCTATGTGGACCACAAGGGTTATGGGTCTGGATCTTTGGGCCCCCAAGCAGCCAAAAGTCTTTCATAATCTTGACTCCACATAGGCCCTATAAGCTTTCGTAACCATCCACACCACAATTCACTTGTCAAGCCCCGAGCATGTGACTTGGGCTTATTTTAGCGTGATGAATAGGCATGGGCATGACGTGATTTATATAAATATCCAGCTTAATTACAGTAGCATGGCATGGTTGTGAATATATTCATTCCTCGATCCCACACCTTTGCATGTATTTTTGCTTGAGTTGAGGTTGTGATAATTGGGCATCAAGACTTGGTTGGGCTCACATATGACAGTTTTGGGCCTCAACACTAGTTTATTGACAATCACCAAGTCACTCAATCTCAACCACATTATCAAATTGACAGTTAGAAAGAAGTTTGTATTCATACCCTGGTTGCAGCTGAATAAAAATCGACAAAATTATTGACTGCAAGAGTGAGGATGTAAACTTTGGTGCAAAGAAAAAACACATTATTCTAAAAAATTGCATTATGTAAGTTGAAAGAACTTAAGTAGAAAAGTCATGCAGAAAGCTAATACTAGATTATTCTTAGTCATCAATATTTTTTGGCTGAAACCTTATAGATTTTCAGGTTCTTTTTTTTTTTTTAACATGACTTTTAGTATTAATGTATTTTCATGTTAGTTCTTTTATTTTTGAACTTAATTAAGGAAATTGTGCTTCTTTATAATTATGAGAATTTAAATAAAATACATGATTTGTTGGAGTGAAGATATTATAAGATGAATTATATTTTCCACTTCGCGGAAGAAAACATAAAGTCAATTCTAAATCATGTTTTTCAATATAAAAATATGTACATATAGAAATAGAAAAACATATTGTATACACACACACAAACACACACAGACCTGCCATTTTGGACCCGACCCTTTAACCTAATCCGCCCTGACCCGTTAATATTAGCATTTGGATGGATGTTTAACGGGTCGGGTCGCTAACGTGTGAACCCGTTAACAACTCATTAAATAACGGGTTACTTTGGGTTAACCGTTAGACCCATCAGCACCTGTTATAAATTATAACCACACCTTATCTTTTTCCTATTTTCCTATCTTTTTTTTATCATCGATAAATAATCTACAGTAGATTATTTATCTACTGCTTCATTGATTCATTCATTTGATTAGTTCATGGCAATATCTCCGCAAGCATTTCCGCCGCGAAAACGCCGATGCTCGGCGGGAGCCTTCATATCGCCCAAGCTCTCCGACTAGACCCTCTTCCGCTCCCTGCACCATCTCTCCCAAGAAATCTCCTCCCTCGAGCGGCTCCAGTTCCTCTTGAGCCACACCTCCCGCTCCGTGATCTGCAAGTCAACCCTCATCTCCATCCTCTTCGAAGACATCATCCGCAGCTCCTTGCCTGCAGGAAGAGTTCCAGAACTAAACGGAGGAGAAATCCAGTCGCAACTCCTTGTCTGTTTACTATATATCCAAGTTAGTACCTTTTTCACTGTCAGCAGTCAGCACACTTTTATACACCCTTTCAGTTAATGTGTAATTGTATTGGGAAAAGAAAAAAAAACATTGTTAACGGGGTGAAACAGGTGACCTATTAGATTAACCGGTTGGGTTCGGATGATCCGTTAACTTAACGGGTCGGGTTCGGATGATCCGTTAGCTTAACGAGTCGAATTGAACCCAATCCAAATCCGATAAATTCGACCGGTTTACAGGTCTACACACATATACAATGGGTACATTCATCAAATCAACTAAAAAATTAAGCTATATATATATATAAAAGGAAAAGGCAAAACAGGTGAAGCTTTTGTATTACCCAAATTAAATAATAAGAGGCTACCTAGACATATCCCTTCTTGAAAATAATATAACAACATAATATTAGAATAGTAACTAACATAACCAGGATAAATATTCAAAACGGAAGGTATAGCAGTGCCTGAATATGATGCAATGGCTAGAACCCAGAAGTACACTGTCATCTGAGCTTTAATGTTCGTTATATTGCATGTCTAATAATATATACACGTTTATGTGGCAGCAACCTTGTTATGCAGCCCACATATTCAAAGATTGATAAAACAGTTTCAACTAAAAGTAGCTTAACCAATCACTACTTATAGAGAACAGAATAATGATGTCGTTTTATAGAGTACCATATATGATTCTATGTGCGGGAAAAATTTAACAGAAAATGAAGCTCTCAATGGCCTCTTAACATCTGCCGAATGAAAGCCCACGAGAAGAGGATCATTTTTATTTCTTGGATCAGGTCCAATCCTGGCAGGATCGGCTGAAAAATTGAATTATTAGACAATGATGGCCTTCTTCGTCATTTCTGCTCTGCTTTGTGTGATGCTGATTGAGAAAAATAGAGGCGATAAACGTGTTAGGCTCAGCGAGATGATAAATTTGTTGAAAACAGTGAACGAATGAAGGATATAAGAAGATTTTTGGATAGTAGTGGAAAAGGGGAAGATATTAAGAACAACTCCTCTGCTCTTCGTTTAGCGTGCAGAGAAAAAGAAAAAGGCATGTTGGCTTCAAGAATAATCCCTTTCGGAATTTACCATATTTCTCATCAAGAAAAAAATATGTAACTTTTTCGTTTAAACTCCAATTGACACCCTATTTGTGCTCACGTATTTATGATAACTAGTACTTTAAGAATATCCTAAAACAATAATTTGTAAGTGGCACAAGACAAAGGTCGATTCGCAATATATTCTCCCTGTGTAACTGGTGAGAGTATAGAAGAAACATGAGGCATAATTAGAGCAAGAGTTTGGTGGTTGTTTTCTAATCTCAAATTGGTTCTCACTTTAGGAGAACTAGTCCCTGAACGAATGGTAAATGATGGAGCAGAAGAGAACTTATTGTTTTGTTCTCTTGAAGCCTTCCTAGGTCTCCCTACATTTCTCTTTCCCTCAATACCACCAGCTTGATTGTTATTAATCTTAACAGATTCTTTTCTTCCAAAATTCGATCCTTGTCCAGATAGTTCTTATGAAATTTGTTGTGGAATATGTCAATATGATTTTGTGCTTGTGTTTGATAATGGTGTTGATGAGGTTATAATTAATCTGGGTACTTGTGGCCAAGAGTTTTCTCAGCAACTTGGAGTGGTTAATCAAGAATTTAATTCGACGTCTATCGAAGGAGTTCATGACGACAACAATTTGGTATTTGAATTCAAAATTGGACACAAAAGAAAACAAATGAACGTGAGCATTTTGACACAGGTGGTAGAAACTTTTGCTAAGTTTCAATTCCAAGATCATTTTGGGTGGGATTTTATAAATGCTTCTATTAACAAGAGGTTGAGTAAAATGATTGATTTGTTAAAAGTCTTAAATATTGATGCATTCTGTTTCATATCCTAATGCAATAGTTCAAGTCCAAGAGATGGCCAATCTCTGTATATTCTATGCAAAGAATCTGTTTGTAAGATTGAAGAAGAAAACAAAGTATGGCAAGGCAGAATGGTTGCAGCACTTCGCGATTTGGATTCAAGTACTTACAATTAAAACTCGAGGACGAGTTTTCTTCGAGAATGGGAGTATGATGTAGGATGGGAAATAAAAGATGCATTTGGCATGGAGCACAACAAATTATTGGAACATGAATTTATGTGCACGAATAAAGTGGGTATTTTAATACAAATGGCTAATAAGATTAATTTCAAGGCATTTTATGGCTGATCATAATAGCTAGGGCGTTTTTATGGCTGATAATAGCATTTGTTTATGTAATTTTCAGTTTTAAGTGTTTTAAAGTTTATTGCCTTTTTAGTTTTTGAAAGTACGTTACAATTTGGTTATAAAACCCATTTCTTTCTGTAAGACGGGGAGTTAGATGTTTTTTGAATTATCATATTGATATTCGAGTTGTTCACTCTTTTTTATGTGACTTTCTCTTATTTAAGAGTCGGCAACTTTGTTCTTTCTAGTGTATACTTTGTAGGCTGGTACTAGGACCAAAGTTCTTAGGGTTTTCAAGTGTCGTGGGGCGGAGAAAGAGACGGTTATTGTGTCGGCATGGATTTGAGTGTTGTGGCACTATAGAGAGATAGAGACTGAGAGATGAGATTGGCGGACTGTTGGTTTTTGGGTCACGGTGGTGCAAGAACAGAGAGTAGAAGAAAGAGGAAAGTGAATTGGAATAGTCTGGATTAGTACTAGTCTAAATTTTTTTAAATACTTGGTGCCTCAGATTTGATAATAGAGAGTTTTTTTTTTTTTTTAATTTTTTTTTAACAAAATGGAAATTAGGAGTTGAGATTTTGGGCACCATGCCAAAATTTTGGCAGCCCTCCAAATTTTTAGTCTCCCGCCTCTTCCAAATGTTTTCAATTCACAAAAGAAGAGGTGGTAGTTTGAAGTAACCACTACGAGCATATCTCGCGGTAATTATGATATTCCATCACGGATTTAAATGTCCGTTGTAGATTATTTGCTTTTAACAACGGATCAAAATCTGACCGTGGTGGATTAATGTTATCTACCACGAGTTAAACTTGGCCATGATAATTGAATAGTTTTTACCACGAGCTATATATGCCCGTGATAGACTTGACGTGGTAGATGAACTGTTTTGTTCTAGTGCTTCCACTCAAACTCTTCTTGGACAACCTTGTTCCTCATCATGTTGTGAAAGAAATTAGTCAACATATAATTTTATACATTCTTTGAGGAGGAATAAGATAACACCACAAAGAGCCGAAGATTTGGTATATGTTCATAATAATCTTCGTCTTTTATCTAGGAGGACCAACCTTTATTTAAAAAAGAAAAAGAAAAAGGGCCACTTGTGTGGGTGGGGATGGATTTGATTCTTTGAGTATTAGACATGTGGGTATGACCAAAATTGCACCCTTCACTTGATGAATCGGACCTGGAGGTCGTGATTTTAGTAAATTTATTTAGTTGGTCTTAATTATTATAATTTTTTCATTCATCATTTACAGGTATTATAGCAATGAGTGGCTTGTTGGTGCTCCAAATTGTGTTGCTCCACATAACGATAAAAAGATCTCAACAGAAAGAAGAAAAAAAATGCTTTAAGTGATACTTTGCTAATTGTGTGGAGAGAAGAAATATCGATGAGAAGTATGCTAATTTTTCGGCTGAACTTGAGGATTTTTTAAGTAGTGATGCTATGTGTGATTTCCAACGCAACCGGTGAAATGGTGGGTTATCCATGGAGTTTCCATTCCAACTTTTCAAGGTTTGGCTTTGAAGCTTCTTAAACAACCTTGTTCCTCATCATTAAAAGAAAGTGGTCAACATATATTTTATACATAATTTGAGGAGGAATAGGGTAGCTTCACAATGAGCCGAAGATTTGGTATATGTTCATAATAATCTTCGTCTTTTATCTAGAGGACCAACCTTTATAAAAAAAAAATGTCACTTTAAGTTGTGGGATGTGGATGAGACTGAATTTGATTCTTTGAGTATGGAATTTGCGGGTGTGCTTGAAATTGCAAACCTTTCACTTGATGAATTGGATCTGGAGGTTGTGATCTTTAGTAATGACGACGATGAAGTTCAAGAGGAAATATAAAGAGAGATTTAAAGGTCATTGACACTCGAATCATGTGTTGTTTTAATTATTATGTATGGTGAATGAATTTGAAGAATATAGTACGTTGCTATATTATCAATTGGAAGTATTGTTTTTAATATATGTAGTATTTATTATATTTTAATCGATGTGTACTAGTCCTTGTTTTTGAGTTTTGTCGTGTCATCGTGTCAGTGTCGTAGTATTCATGTCCGTGTCCATGTAACCTAAGATCCAACTTTACACAAACTCTCACATAATTACCCCGTGCCTAGCCAATAGTATGAGCATCCACGTTATAAGTGGTACCTATCATATTACCAATATAATGCACGGTATCTTTATTAAAATACTCAATAAGTAATATCGACAGATGAACCTAAACACTGAGAAGAGAAATCTCCTCTTCCATAAAAGTTGGGTCTCCATTGCTGAACTGCTAGATACTACCTAACAACAATCTAAGACATAAAGATCTTCTTCTAATAAGTATAGAAGCTTAAGGAGGAAGCTTAGAGAGGAAGCAACTTTACTAAATATACCTCATACTTTCATTAACAATAGTTACAAGATACATTTGGTATTTTATAGCATTGGGCTATGATAAAAATTGACAATTTTAGCCTTGACTATTCTAACTAATTATATTTACAACTATAAAAATGTATACAAATAGAAACTAAGTATGATGACTATACTTGATATTCTTTACACCCCTCAAGCTTAGCTTGGTAAAGAACCAAGAAGAAGCTTGGACTATAAATAGTGAAACTTGTGCTTCGACAGAGCTTTTGTATGGATATCTGCAAGTTGGTCTTCATGAGACATTGAACCTTGATCAAATTGTCAAGAATAAGCTCATGGCTGTAATTGTAGTCTATCTCAACATGTTTGATTCTAGCATGAAACACTGGATTAGATGCTAAGGAGATAGTTGAACTGTTATCACACCAGAGATTAGGGATTTTGAGGATAGACAAACCAATATCATTGAAGACTTTGCAGATCTAGG
>JAOTRO020180987.1:0-11337 GCA_028566515.2 Pyracantha coccinea | reverse complement strand
GAGTAGCCAGTGATGTTGGTGAAGCCAATGGCTAAAGCCCCACCTGCTAGCTCAAGACTTCCAAGCCTTCCCATGCATACAACTAGGACCATGTTTTTGAGGTAACCCACTAAACTCATGGCCGCAATTGGGAAGCCAATATTTTTCATTCTGTGAAGTTCTTCCACCACCTAGAACATGTTCAAAATTGGAAAAGATAAAAAAATTGAATAAAAAAAATAATAGAAGTTAATTAATGATACTATGCGATGAGGAAAATTCTTTGAATGTTTGTGGGATTTTGTACCTCTGGCATTGTCGGGCACTTTTGGGATGGCTCTGCTGCTTCAACCATGATCTTTGTGTCTTTTGCCTTGTTTCTAGCTTGCTTGTTTAATTCCTTGTGTTATGAGAGACAGGGAGGGATAGAAGAAAGAGGGGCAACTGTCTTGGGAAATTAATGAATGTACGTGCAAGGTATTTATAAGGATCGATATATGGGAGTTCTGCCTGTGAGATTGATCGAGTTTTCTTTTGTTCTCCGTAGTTACCTATGGTTATCTCTCAAAAGGTACAACTTTTTGATAGAATGAGAGCACTTTAACAGTTGTTTCATAGCAGTAAAGTTGGTTAGAGTATATATGCGTGTTCTTCTTTTGCATTAAAGTTAAATTCTTCCCCTTCTAGTGTAGATGATATAGTCTAGAATATCACTTATATTAAAAAAAAATTACTTAAAACCTCCTATGCGATTCTTTTATTAGCAATTTTTTGGCATACCCAGTATACGGCTACCGAGTTATTGTTATATCAAATACGCGGACTTTTTTTTTTTAATTTTTTTATATTTGCATAAGTGAGACATGTTGAGAATGAATCCCACATTGATGAGAAGAGAGACCTTGCATGTGCTGATAAGCAGTTGTGCTATTCCCATATTGCCAATTGGATTTATGGTGGAACCTCAACTTTTTTCATAGTATCAAAGCAGGTTGTCGCGTGTGCAAAGTCCAACGGTCACACGTGCTCCACTTCATCCGAGTTATATTGTCCACATGTTAGACTTGAAATTCCTTACGTGTTGGGCTTGAAATTCGTCACATTGATAAGAGGGGGTACCTTGCATGTGCTTGTAAGTAGTTGAGCTTCTTATCATATTGCCAATTGATTTTATGATGGAACCTTTCAACTTTCTTCAAGACATATCAATTCTATCATCCAATTTTATCATAACACGTAAAATAGTACACCGAATGACTTCTACTACCATAAAAGTTTCTCACTGTAACCTTTAATTTGGCCTCACTTAAGTCACACACTTAAAACAATTTGTATTGAGTGATGGGAAAGCATGTGTGGCCTCTTAGGTCCAATATTTTTTTAAACTATTATATATGCAAATTTTCATGTTCCATAGAGAATACTATCAACACCTTCGGCTATAAGTTAAGAATATGAGATAATTATATATTGATACCAATTTACAGTACTTGATACATTATTGATCACCAAATATCGAACTATTGAAAAGGTGCCTTAATACTCGGTGCAAAACAATTGATACTTTTTCCTTAAGAACATATTGAGGTACACAATACCAAACATTGGAAGGTAGAGGGATATGGACCGAATGAAAATAGGCATGCACATGAACCTTGTTTAAACCGTGTGAATATTTAAGCAGTAATCGTGCGCTCATGTCATACCCACGCCCCTATTGTTTTAAGCACATTTTGTCAGTTTTCAAAATAAACAAGAACATATCCACCATCTCTCTCAGTACAAACCAAACACCAGTCTTTATACTGCTCGATTCTTTCTTCACGTGAGGCAATTTGGTGACTGTCAATATCTTTCTATTTCCTACATTCTTATTTATTAATATCCTCAATATTACTTTTCAATTCTTTCTACTAAAATATATTCATTTACGAATATTGCTAAAGTTCATATCCTCTTTGCTGTGCTATGTACTTTTAGGTTTAGCACAAGTACACACTTTCGTCCGTCCAAAAAAAAAAAAAAAGAAAAGCACGAAGTACTCACAATTTTATTCAACTTTCATCCATGAAACTCAGTATTTGTAATATTTTCAAGCAACAAGATGAAGACTGTGTGTCACTAACCTTACACGCATATTTATTCAACAACTACATAAATTTGGTATCAACACAAAAACATATACAAGTAGAGAAGCCTACTTCCTAAGGTAAGCATTTTGTAATTAACTAACGATTGAAACCATACAAAACATAATTCCCACGAGGGCACCACCATATATTGCTTGTCATAAGAGCCTAACCGAATGAGGCACGAACCTGATACATCTATTCATCAAGAAACTTTTAGCTAGTTTAATTTGATTCTAATTAGATTTCTTGAAGAAAACTCATAATTTGTACCTTTTTGATGAATTGTTAGTGTATAATTAGGTCACTTTCTTCTTCAATCTCCTATCACATGGCCCCAATGAAGTTAATTGGTGCACGAGGTGGCCTTGATGTGCACATGTGTTACTTAGAGAGTATATAGAAAATTTAGGTAGTGATGGAAGCATTTTCTTTTGCGTCACATGCATTATGAACATGTGTTTCAATATAAACCAAACCATAAGAGGGCAGCGGACCAAACAAGCCAAACCTCCATCTTTCTTCTTGAAGCACACAGCTTGTTTATTAAAGTTACTACAACCAACCCTCCCTTCTGTATCAACTAGCTCTTAGTTTCTTCTGTTGCATGCTCTAGGTTTGATAGCTAGCTGAGGAAAAACAAAAGGATCTTGGTTATTACTTACCCCAAAAAATGGTTGGCTTAATAAAACTTATGTTCTTAAGGGCCATTTAATATAATTTTGAAAATATTTCTTAAGATCATCTCTTAATATAATTTTATATAAGATTTAAAAACTTGTTTAGTATGAAATTCAAAATTACTTTCTTAACAATTAAAAAGAAAAAAAGAAAAAGACCGCACTCCCTTTATCCTCGACCTCTTTCTCCCATTCCCCTGCCCCTAAACTCCCTTTCCATCTCCTGATCCTTATCTCCATGGTCAAACGCGGCAAGCACTTAACAAAAATACCCGAAATAAACCAAAAATTTGTAAGTAAACCGCTTGTAGATACAGTTCTCTAGAACTTCAACGACAAGTTTGTATATTGACCGGTCAACACGACGTTTCGATGCTGAAAAGGACAGATTTAGAGAAACCGATCTCAGCGGCGAAGTAGAGGATCCGCCAGAGGAAGGCATAGGGAACCAATTCAGACGAAGAAGGGTGTTAGGTAGGCCTGGCAATTGCTCGCCTGATTCATTAACTTGACACAAAAATAACAAATTGCACGTCAATTGATTAACGAGTCGGGTCATTATTGGTTCACATATTAATAACCTATTAAGATAATAGGTATGACACGAAAACGACACGATACAACCAGTTTGCCAGGTCTAGACATCAAGTATAACAATTTCTAGCATAACCCATTAACCTAACACGAAACGACACAAAAATAACAGGTTAACCCATTAATGAGTCAGATCGTTATCAAGTCACTTCGTAAGAATCGGTTCAGATAACGAGTTTGATACGACATGACAACATAACTTGTTTGCCAGTTCAGGTGTTAGGGTTGGCTTGAAATTGGGTTGCATAAGATTTGTGGCGAGGGCGAATGGAAGCAGAGACAAGGAAAGGGAGCTTGTTGGCGCTTTTAATGTTGGTTGTGATATTGAGAGAAAAAAGATTGCACGGAAAAAACTCTAAAAACACACTTTATCTATTTTTAAGTAATAAGTTATAGTTTTGAGTTATACTTGAGCTTGAATTTTAAGAATAAGCTTGCCAAATGCAAATTTTCGGTTTAGAACTCAAAAATTGTCTCTGAGTTTTAAACAATGAATCCGAGTTCAATACCAAACAAGCTTTAAGTTTCTTGATTGAACTAGATATAATCATCTATGGGATTCCTTTATGCATTTTTGGAATATGGGGTTGAATTCTCGGTGTTCTAAAAGGGGCCGCCTAGGACTGCCTAGGTGCTATAGGCGGCTGGCTACCGCCATGTTTAATTCCTATGCGTTTAAAATATAAAAAGTTAGGGTGCTCTAACCCTCCTAGGTGAGCATAGGTGGGCTAGGGGTGTTGTGACTTTTTTTGCTTTATTAAGAAAATAATTTAAGGTTACGAGTCTCACTTACATAGAAAATAAGTAACTTCTATTTTGCATTTTATGTTTTCAATAAATTATAGAGACTTGTAGAATACTTGGATGAATATTCAGTATGCTTGTTCCCCATGTTTTCAATAAAGTTATAGTACGTTATAATTCATATATAATTCTATTTTGTAGTTTATATTTTCCAATACAATTATGTATTATTTAAGTATAAGTAGACTCTTATATATATATATGTATGTATATATATGTATATGTATATATATATATATATGTATATATGTATATATATGTATATATATGTATACATATGTATATATATGTCAAATTCCAGCTAGATTCATACCCGTCGCCCGACTACCACCACTACTATCACCTCGCGATTTTTAGAACATTGTGCATTCTTCAACATGGGCTATAGCTTGTATCAGTCTCTAGAGAAAAGATATATTGTTTACTTTTTATAGAACTACCTTACCTTTGTAGACCTTGAGCTCTCTTAAAGTGTTTATTTATCTGACAATGTTATTTCTTGACAGAAAAACAAAAAACTTGTTCAACTGTTTCCTTTTTGCTTCTTTAGTTTTTATGATTGTCATGTAGTAATGTTCGGAGCAAAGATATTATTATCATGTTCTAATCTCGAGATCCGTTTATAGTCAACGTGATGATTTGTACCAATATCATAGATATACAAATAAAACATAGTGCATTAGAACTCTGACATATATACAATATACACCAAAGATTCAACGAATTATCACTTCATGGTAAACCCTACTTGAATAGGCAAACTATAGTAAGGATAATTGTGTAAAAACATAGTTGGATGATATAACAGATTTGTTAGATATTTTGTTTTGTTAGTTAGAGAGTGTTGGAAGTGTGCTGTGTATATATAACACCCTTGTAATCTTATTGAATTAAAATTCAATGAAAAGATATTATTTCAATATGGTATCATCAGCCTCTGTCTAGCGACTGGATCTGTATCCACGCTTCGTCCCTCTTTTCTTCTGCAAAACCCTAATTTTTCTTCAATGGCGATTCCTGCTTCTGCCTCTTCTGACTCTGGTCATCAATCTCCTCCTTCTCCGATCCTTGATTCTCGCTCTCACATTTCTGGTGCGTCTCAAGCTGCTTCCGTCACGATTCAAAATATTGGATCTCTGGTCCCAATCAAGCTCACAACGACAAATTATCTGACCTGGAGTGCCTTGTTCGCTCCGATCTTTCGTCGCTACAACCTTACCGGAATTGTTGATGGCTCTATTGCTTCACCGCCTCAATTTGTCACCGCCGCGAATGGTGACCACACTCTAAATCCAGACTATGTCACCTGGTTTGAGAACGATCAGAACGTCCTCATCTGGATTAACTCCACACTTTCTGATTCGTTGATTCCCTACACAGTTGGTGTTCATTCTTCCAAACAACTTTGTGCCAAATTAGAATCCAGACTCACAACTGCTTCTCAATCGCACATCCATGAGCTCCGATCTCGCCTTCGAAGTCTCACTAAGGGCGATTCTTCTGTTGCTCAATTTCTTCAACAAATTGAAGCCATTGTTGATGCTCTTGCTAGCGCTGGAGTTCCGATTGAAGATTCTGAGTTAATCTCAGTCATTCGCTATGGCATTCCACCCGAATACGACTCCTTTGTTGATGCGATTCAGTTTCGCCTTGGATCCACGACAATTGATGAGCTTCACGGTCTTCTTCTCAGCAAAGAGATTCAGCTGAAAAATCGGAAGAAAATGACTCCGGCCACACCATTTCAGGCACTACATTCCTTCTCTGGCATTCTTCCAACGCCATATTCTCAAGCTCTTCTGGCGTCGCACAACTCCAATACCAATTTTTCTTCAGGTCGTGGTCCAGATCGCCCGACTAATCCAAGTCGAGGCTCTTTCTCAAACCCTAGGAATTTTCAAAGTCATGGCAATTTTCGACCAAATAACTTTCGCCAGAATTACTCATGCCAAGGCTTTCAAAGGCACAATTAAGGTGGTCGTTTCAACTTTAATTCCTCTGGCAAGAAAGTTCCCTGCCAAAATTGTCAGCAATTTGGTCATGAAGCTTTTGATTGTCCTCATCGAATGAACCTCAACTTCTCTGGTTATTCATCTCCCTCAGCTATGGTTGCCAGTACAAATGCCTCATCTCCGACTTGGCTTGTTGACTTTGGTGCTAGCCATCATATGACCAATTCCTCCACACATCTCCAGAATCCAGAAACTTACACAGGACCTGAGCAAGTTTACGTTGGCGATGGCAAAGGTTTATCAATTCTACACTCTGGATCTTCTCAATTACATACTCCTTTTCACAACTTTCAGCTTAGTAATGTGTTACATGTGCCTGAATTGAAACACAACTTGCTTTCTGCAAATAAATTTCTCCTTGATAACTAGTGTTCTATGCATCTTTACCCCTTTCACTTCAATGTGAAGGATATTTCTTCGGGGAAGATGCTTTTTAACGGACCAGTGCAAAATGGCTTTTATCCCTTTCAACCTCACTCTTCAAGTTCTGTGCTTCCACATCATCATGCATTTGTTGCTTCTGTTCCTGCTTCCAGGGATATCTGGCATCAACGTTTAGGTCATCCCTCTAATAAGATCATTAATAAGCTGAGTTCTCACTCTTGTATTTCTATTTCTGGTACCAATCCTACAACTTTATGTAATGGTTGTGCAGTTAGTAAAAGCTCTAGATTACCCTTTGTGTCTGTACCTAGTTGTACTAGTAAACCTTTGGAACTAATTCACACAGATGTTTGGTGGCCAACATTTGTGTCTTCTGTACAAAATCATAGGTACTATATCATCTTTGTTGATGATTTCACTAAATACTGTTGATTTTTTCCTCTGCAATATAAATCTGATGCTTTCAGTACCTTTGTCAAATTTAAAGCTCATGTTGAGAATCTGTTGTGTAATAAAATTCTCACTCTGCGATCTGATGCTGATGGTGAATTTTTAAGTTCTCAATTTTCTCAATTTCTTATTGAGCATGGAATTCATCATCAGCTAAGCTGCCCTCACACTCCAGAACAAAATGGTTGTTCTGCACGCAACCACCGCCATTTAGTTGAAACAGCACGAACCTTATTGGTCGTTTCTCAGGTTCTTCTTCTCTTCTGGGACCATGCTTTTGCTACTGCAGTATATCTGATTAACAGAATGCCCACTGCTTCCAAGGCATCTCCATAGGAATTATTGTTTCATAGATCACCATCTTATCAGACTTTGCAAATTTTTGGCTGCAGTTGTTTTCCCTGGTTACAGCTTTATAGTCAGTCCAAGTTGGATCCCAATAGCAAGCAGTGTGTTTTTCTGGGCTACATCCTTAATCACAAAGGCTACAAATGCTTAGATCTCAGTTCTCATAAAATATATGTTTCCAGGCATGTGGTATTTGATGAATCGAGCTTTCCTTGTCATAAGAAAGTCTCTGCAGCACCCTTATCCCTGCCACTCTCCCATGCTTCTCATAGTCATACTATTCCCACCCAGCTCACATTTAACACACGCCAAGTCCATCCTGAGCATTCTCCAGTTATTTCTTATTTCCAGACTTCTCATGTCCCTCATCCAAACAATTCTCCATCTAGTACCGATTCACCATCTCCAATTCCCAGTCTCTCTTCTGTGGATCTATCTCCATCTAGCACCACTTCATCATCTCGAAACCCAGTTCTTAACATTCATCCCATGCAAACCTGATCCAAATCGGGTATCTACAAACCTAAAGCTTTTGATGCAACCAAACATCCTTTACCCACTCACCTATCTCCTGATTTTGTTCCCACTACCTATCTTCAAGCCTCCAAACATCCCCAATGGGTCAAAGCTATACAAGATGAATTTCTTGCCTTCAAGCATACTGGAACATGGTCTTTGGTTCCCCACGCAGTCTTCTAATATAGTGGGTTGCAAATGGGTCTTCCGGATCAAGAAACACCCTGATGGTACTATTGACAGATACAAGGCCCGTCTAGTTGCTAAGGGCTTTCACCAGTAAGAAGGGCTTGACTATACTGAGACATTTAGTCCAGTTGCCAAACCTATCACCATTCGCTTTCTCCTAACCTTAGCAGCTCAATATGATTGGTTTCTTAACCAACTAGATGTCAGCAATGCTTTTCTGCATGGTACTCTCACTGAACATGTGTTTATACAACAGCCACCTGGTTTTGAAGATCCCCTTCATCCCACTCATATATGTCATCTGCATAAGTCTCTTTATGGCTTAAAACAGGCTCCACGAGCTTGGTATGACAAATTTCATGGAGCTTTGAAATCTCTGGGATTCACGGGGTCTCAGTCTGATCATTCTTTGTTTGTTAAACAGAATCCCATGGTGTTTATCTTAGTTTATGTGGATGACATCATTGTCACTGGACCATCTACTCCAGCTTGCAAACAGGTCATTGCTCAACTAGGTACTATGTTTCCAATCAAAGACTTAGGTGCTTTGCACTATTTCCTTGGGATTGAGGTGGGATTTACATTTCTCAAACCAAGTACATACTGGATCTCTTACAAAAGGCTAAAATGGATGGGACCAAACCTTGTGCCACTCCTCTGAGCACTTCCCAGTTGGATCATACATCTTCTTTACTGGACAATCCTGCCGAGTATCATTCTTTAGTAGGGGCCTTTCAATATCTAACCTGGACAAGACTTGATCTCTCTTTTGCTGTGAATCTTGTGTGCCAGTTCATGCACAGTCCTCGGTACTTTTATTTTCAGGCAGTAAAACAAATTCTTAGGTATCTTAAAGGCACTATTGATCTGGGATTGTGGTTTAGAAAACAATCTTTCCCTCCATCCATTACGACATTCTCTGATGCAGATTGGGCCGGCTGTTCTCTTGACAGAAAGTCTACTGGTGGTTACTGTATCTTTCTCGGCTCCTCTCTTATTAGCTGGAGCGCTAAAAAACAACCCACTGTTGCTCGATCATCCACTGAAGCCGAGTATCGCTCCCTGGCCAACACTGCTGCTGAACTTACTTGGATAGGTAAGTTGTTGACTGATATTGGCTATATCTCTCCCACCATTCCTCAACTCTGGTGTGACAACCTTTCTGCTATTTCCTTGGCCAAGAATCCGCTTTTTCATGCTCGCACTAAACATGTCGAGCTTGACTATCACTACATTCGTGAGAAGGTGTTGGCGAAAGCAGTTTCTGTTCACTATGTTTGCACTCAAAATCAGCTTGCAGACATCTGTACAAAGGCTCTCTCCAAAGAAAGGTTTCAGTTTTTGCGTTCCAAACTCTCACTTCATGCTCCTCAGCTTAGTTTGAGGGGGGATATTGAGGATAATTGTGTAAATACTTCAGTTGGATGATATAACAGCTTTGTTAGAGATTTTGTTTTGTTAGTTAGAGAGTGTTGGAAGTGTGCTGTGTATATATAACACCCTTGTAATCTTATTGAATTAAAATTCAATGAAAATATATTATTTCAATAAACTATTCCCCCTGTACCTCCACACTACTACTCGAAGTTCCTCACTCAAACATGTAATTCTGGAGAAATAACGCTATAATGTAAACTATTGTATCGGGTAAAATTGGTTTCTATGTTTTAGTACTTGTTTAAATTATGTTTAGGGGGAAAACCTTTTCTAAAGGAAACAAGTTATTGATCGGTTTTGTTAAAGTGGGACTCACTTAATTAGTACATAAGTGGATTTAAGCATCTCATGGCCTATATATGTTTATTGATATTGTATACATAGAATAACTTTATTATTCTCATAATTTTATTCATGACTATTACTATATATTGCTCGTTCTCCATCTTGAAATGCTTGTCTTACTACCAAATTAATCGATATTAAGAATCATCACCACCAATGAAATTAATTTTTTTGGTTGACACTTGAATGGAACCATGCATGTGCGTCTAGTTACACCAAATGACTAAAGCAATACCTTCTTCCATTTACAATTATTACACCCACCTTTCAATAATATTCGTGTCGACGGATCATTGCATTTCAATCACATATCTTCGAAAAGATGGGATTTTTTTCAGGTCCCCAATTGATCGACCTGGATGGGATTTTTTGCCTTCAAATATTCTGAGCCAATGTTTATTCAATCTCGTGGGGGTGGTTGTTACGTGTTAGGGAAAATGACACTACCAGAAAATAAGGTATGCCTTACAAAATTTTGTTTGACGAATCAAATTTCATCGAGGAAAAGGACCTTATCCCACAGATTTTTTAGTTGGTAGGGCAAAGATGGTCAACATTTAAGGTTTATTCAAAATTTTTACGTGACGACGGTGATCGTAGGGCAAGTCACAATTAGTTAGGCAAAATTTTGGAGTGAAGAGAGAAAAATGGCACGCAATATTTGACGGTTTGCCCGACGAATCTAGTCTTTGTTGGCTATGTTGGCTTTGCCCGACAACAATGTTTGTCGGCTAAGTTCTACTGTCGGTGGTCAAAGGCTCACAATGACGTTTAATAAATTTCCACCGACACAACCTTTGCTCAGCATTTTCCTTATACTTGCCCTACCAAGATGAATCGACAACTTTCGGTAAGCATGCAATAACTTTCTTAATTTATTAAATTTTTTTTCTTTTACTTATTTTATGTGGTTTTAACTAAACCATTTGATTTTTTTGAAAATTTCAGGCCAACCTCGAGTGAGACGAGTGGAACAAGGCTTGTCTCGATTACATAGACCGGGTGTGGAGTGGCCGAGATTATGGAGTGGAAGTACAAGTTGCACAAGTACTACAACATTTTTCTGACGCCTGAGGCAGCTTTTACATAACCGGTTTGATTTTTTTCATTATTATTATTATTATTATTATTTAAGATCTGGATATTGGTAAACTAGCCCATAAAAGGACCTGCCAAACTAGCCCAATAGATCCAACAAACAGTACAGGCCTAAGCCATAAAATACAACAAAAGAAAATCTAGGGTTCTACTGCAGCATCCGCCGCCGAGCATCCCTACTAGCACAAACCCTCGTCACCAACCAACCGACGCTTCGCCGATTGTAACATTCGGCCACGTGCACCTGTCTGAACACAGCCAAACAGACGAGATCCAAGGGTTTAAAAAAGAGTATAGATCCAAAAACCAAAGATCTTTACCACATAGGGCTCCACAAAGACAGATCCAAGAACAACATCAACCAATTTTTCT
>JAOTRO020180976.1:0-11337 GCA_028566515.2 Pyracantha coccinea | reverse complement strand
CTTGGAATCAATAGATTCATCGGTCAACACCCCCCCCCCCCCACCACAAAACTTATGTCAACTGATTAAGATTCTATGAGTTGATATTGCACAAGTATTACGTTGAAAAATATTAAATTTTTATTTGGGAGGGCCAACCCCTTCCCCCAAAAAAACTGATTATGCGCGATTATATGAACTGATATGCATAAACTAATATATATGATAACTATACTACAAAAAATAAAAGGAACTTCAATGAAAAACAAAAGCATGAGTTGATGCTGCACAAAACATTACTTTGAAAAATAATGTTTATATAAAACTGATGTTGCACACTGATACTGCACAAGTATTACGTTGATTATTTAAAACTGATGCTAACTAGTATTAAGTTAAAAAAATAGTCTCCTATCCATACAAACATGAACTCAATTGCTAAAAATTGATTGTTCATAAATTGGGGAACCAAAAATTTCCAAAATACAACAAATTGATGCTGCATACAAAACGTATAACCTGATTCTGTATAAAATCAAAAACTTATGATGATAAAAAAATAACAAAATACCTGATCTGATAACAAACTTCCATAATACAAAAAAATCCAATACTCAAAAATTAAAGACAAAAATCAAATTAAAGTCTGACATGTCTGCTTGTTATGGTGTGAAATCTGATGACAATGACTACATCTTACACCTCTTGTCTCATTTTTAGACTTGTCACGATGAATACATGATCTACCACCTTGTCTGCTTGTAAGAGGGGGCTTAACATGAACATTTAGTAGATCAAAAGTGAGCTTGTTCAAGTCAGAAACAGGGACAATATGAAACTGATAGCTTGGGTTATAAGAAGAAATTTTCCAGTAGTCATCCGCAAAATTTTCAATATCATGACGATCATGCATAATAAGTTGCAATGCATGAGCACAAGGGAATCCTTTGTGCTTCCATTGAACACATGAACACTTGTGTTGATCCAACATAAAAACAAAAGAGTTCCTATCCCCTTGAACCGTAAACACATCATCAAATGACCTACTAAGAATCCAATGACTACCTTCGTGAACAAAACCTCTAAAATCATCTTCTTTTTTTTGGACATAACAAAGAAAACCACTTTTCTGAAACACGCCTCCTGTTAGACATCGTGACCATCAACCTCCCCATGATTGATTCAATCAAATCAAGAATAAGCATCTGACGCTCTTCAGAAATCATTATGATAAATGATTCCGCAGTCGCATTACTCATTTCGTCCCACCGATTTCCTCGAAAATGTATAATAGAATAATACTCGTTTGGAAGATCATCAAATAATGAATCAGAAATATCTCCGCCAACCCTTCTCATTTTCTCAATATTCCTACCAAAATTTTCAACACTGCATGCATATGCACAATTCTTGAAATATTCACACAACTGATCCTTCAAAATTTTATTACATGCACATCGCCTCTCTTAATTTTCTCTAAAATGTATAATGCGGAAACCATGAGAAGCAGTAGAGAAGTACTTTCGAATAGCATTCAAAAGCCCATGACGTCGGTCTGTAATAAACATGATCTTCCTTCTTTGGTAATTTAATATCTGAGCCAAATGTTCAACAAACTATGTCAACAGTACCATAACACACAGGAAAAATATCTGTATATAAAAAAAATTAATAATTATATAAAAAAACAAGTTCTGCACATAAAACATTATTGATGCTGTACATTATTAAACATTGATGATGCACATTATTAAATTGATGCTGCATTTTAATAACTGATGTTGCACATTATTAAATTGATGCAGTTTCTACACATAAAACATTATTGATGCTGCACATTATTAAACTAATGATGCACTTTAATAACTGATGCTGCACATTATTAAACTGATGTTGTACTTTAATGAATTTTTAAAAAAAAAACTTACCATTCTTTGCATTTTTAACACAACAATCAAGAAAAGTACCGGCATATCTTCCCTTCAAAAACGTACCATCAAGGAACAACATTGGTCTACACTATAGGAATCCTTTAACACAAGCTCCAAAAGAAATGAATAACCTTTCAAACCGATTACTATCATTATCAAGTTCTAGCGCACAAAACGATCTATCAATGGCACACATAAACTCATCAAGGTACCAAGGCAAAAATCCAAATGAGAGAGCCTCATCACCATTAACCTCATTATATGCAATCTCTTTGCCACGCCAAGTTGTATGGTATTTAACATCAAGACCATAACTCTCCTTCATTTCTCTCATAACATCATTTGTCTAATAGACAGATTCGAACAAACATTGGTAGCCAATAAAGAAGACAAAATAGAAGGGCCAAACCTTTTATTCTCATTTTGACAAATACGTCCAGTGCAAATATGCATATTATTTAATTTTTTTAATGATAAAACAATCACTAGACTATTGCACAACAACATGAACACGCCATTGACACCCCTCCGATAGTTTCTTTCAGCAAATAGCAGTAACATGCTTCCAATCATTTCTAGTGAACTTGAAATTAAAACCAACCTCAATAGAGTATTGTGTAAGTTTTCTACGAAACTCAACTGCACCATCTTCATAACTTTGACCCTCATAACAAATATAACCATGCCACTCATTTGTTGCATAATGGTGAGGTCCATAAGAGCCATACTTACCCAAAACTTGGTTCTCATCTCCAATACTACTAGTTTCACTTAGGCAAGACAACACACTACTAGTAGAAATAATAGACATCTCCTTCTTAGCTTGAACATAAACATCAACAACTGGATTTGAAATCAAGTTATTCACCAGAAGAAGGGTCTGAATATCTTCATTGCACTCTAATAAACAACTGAGTTCACCTCCATATAAAGAGTATTTCAACAGAAAATCTCCTGATGACAAACTTGGAAACCTCAAAATCAATTGCCCACACAAATCTTCATATGTATTATGCAGATAAAACGACACAACAAATACACAATTTTCATATACACACTTCAATACTTTAACAACGCACATGATCTACACCCAAAAAAAAAAATAAAAACATAAAGTTAAATTGATGCTGCACGTAAATAATTGTATATATCTATAATAAATAAAATTGATTCTGCATAAATAATTGTATGCATTTTAAAATGTAAATCTGGCATAAACTAGTGTTAACTAATTCTGCATGATTCTATGAACTGATGCTGCATAAACTAATATATATGATAACCATACTGCAAAAAACAAAAAAAACAAAAAAAAAACTTCAATGAAAACCAAAAGCAACACAATTTTCTAAACCAGTCCTTTAATTAAATATTTATATAAATTGATGCAACACAATTATTATGTTGATTAAATAAAACTAATGCTACACAATTTTCTAATCCATAATCCTTTAAATAAATATTTATATAAACTGATGTTGCACAAGTATTATGTTGATTAATAAAACTGATGCTGCACAAGTATTAAGTTGAAAATTATTAAATGTTTATGGGGCATTCCCCCCAACCCCTCAACACTTATGCCAATTTATTAAGATTGTATGACTTGATATTGCACAAGTATTACGTTAAAAATTAATGATTATATAAAATTGATGCTGCACGCTTATGATGCACATGTATTACATTACAATCTAAAGTTTATATAAACTGAGGCTGCATAGTGATGCTACACACTTATGTTGCACACATATTACGTTGAAAAATATTAAATGTTTATGGGGAGGTCCCCCTAACCCCCTCCCCAAAAAACTTATGTCCACTGTTTATGCACGATTCTATGAACTGATACTGCATAAACTAATATATATGATAACTATACTGCAAAAAACAAGAGGAACTTCAATGAAAACCAAAAGCAGCACATCGAAAAATCGCCTTTGCCGAACACTCGGTCAAATAAGTTCAAAACCAAATCAAAATCTTTAAAATTAAAAAACTGGGATTGAGAAAACAAGAACAATCCAAAAAAAACTAAATGCGACCAATAAAAAACTGAAAAATCAGAGACTCTTTCAAAATCTAAACCAAAATAAATTCAAAAACACACAAACACTTCGAAAATCTAAATCAAAACACATAAAATTCATAGAGATAGACGTGAGATAAACACTTACCTTCGTAGAAAGCTTGAATGATTCGAATAGAAACTATGGCAAGAGATAATTGAGGGAGATGACGAAATATAAATCGGAACAGATAAACTTCAGAGAGAAAGAAAAACAGCAGAGAAAATGAAAATATAAATTCAAATGATTCGAATCACAACCGATTGCTATTTAACAGAATACGGGAACTCCGTTTCTAACGGAAAAACCAGACATAACGTCATCTTACGCGGAATTTAAAAATGTCCTTTCTTGAAATGTTTAAAAAGTGTTGTCTCAATATATAATTAAATAATGAAAGAATACTCTAAGTATAATTTTTCCCTATTTATTCGGTAGAACTATGTGAAGAACAATATTATTCTATAATTGATAATTAAGTAATTTTTATAATTCAAAAATACTATTTGAATTTGTTTGAATTTCACAATTTGTGTGTTATGGAATCTATAAATGCGAGAGATAAATTCTCTAAAGTAATGCAACATTAAAATGTTGAGCTTCGATCAAAATATCTTAACAAATATTAACAATTAGGTTGAACAAGGACACCAACCAAAATAACACAATATTTTTAAATTATCCCTAGTTGAAAAAAAATTGCCACAGCCATCTCAATCGTGAATTCAACTCCCGTCTCCCAAACCCTTTCTTCTTCTATTGCCTCTGCTCATTCTTGTCCAAAAACAACAAATCTCAGTACCCTGCCTAACCCAGATTCCCATCACATCATCAATACTCTTAAAATTGATGGCAAAAGCTATGGAGACCCATGGCATTAAGAAATTGGAGAAACAATGACTTTTCTTCTTTTATTATAAGCTAAAGCACCATTCTAGATGGCTGAAAAATGGTTGTCCGCAAACCCACTGATTTGAAGGTGGGAGGAGCATCGGTCACCATTAGTTCAGTGAGGAGTTACAAAAATGACAAGAGATAACAGATAAAGGGTATGAGTAGTTGTGCGAGAGAGAGAGAGAGAGAGAGAGAGAGAGAGAGAGTTGGCTGGTGGCCGCAACACCCTAAAATGATTTGGCTCCAAAACCTAACTTAGTTGTGTATTTTAGTAACTTCAACAATGGGATACAATGGTCATTAAAATAAAAACAATTTGTGAGTGTCCAGAGATACAAAATGGTTGTACAAAGAATCACTCTATTAACATTTAGGTTTATTTTATTGTTTGAATTTTGGCCCAGTCTATTAGAATGAAGTTTTGTTTTCTTGCTTAGTGATTATGGTTGGTTTAATATAAATAGACGCTTTGTAATTTAGTTGAGAATAAGTAACTTAAACCCTAAGTTTATAGCCGTTTCAACATTCTCATTTTTTTATAATTATATTCTTAATTTCATGCTTTGTTTGTTCGTCCATTTGGTATTCTGATTTTTAAACTTCTTATGAAAGAAATGAGTTGTATAGAAGGCCCAAAAGGTTTTTGACTTGTGAAAGATGTCATTAGTTCAGCCCACCGCTTTCAACCGATGAAACAATTTTTGCAAAATGTGCTTTTGCATGTATGGCTGGAACAGCAGCACAGCCAATAGCATGGTTAAGCTAAATTAACCTCTCACTACCCAACTTTCCCTTTTCTTTACCATCAAATCATTTTTTTCGACCCTTAGAGTATCTTTAAATAAGATGTAAAAAATTCACATAAAAAATAACAGTAAAGAAGACAGTATTGGTATTTTAACCGAAATATCAATTCTTATATGGTATGACGTGAATTGGTAATAAATGTGGTTACTGTCAAATATTAACAGCACCTTCAAATTCATTTTTAAGTGATTGATAAATGTTTTCATAATTCTTTTTTGTTCTAAAATATTTATCACAATTATAAAAAGTAAATAATGTGACAATTAATAGTTTAATTTGACATATCGAACGGACAAAATTTTAAAAAGTACTAATCAATGAAAGTTATCTAGTTTGAAAACAAATCCAAGAAAAATTCAAATTTGGCATAATGGCATGTGTTTGCCGTGAAAAAGCAGTGTTTGAAAAGAGCGAAACAGTAATACAAGAGTAGACCACAAGAAACTCTCAGTAGAAAGAAACATGCCTCTTACATCCAATCCACCAGCAATGAATCGGCCGACGCCCAACACCAAGGCTGTTGACAGATTGAACCACCTTAACAGGCACTGAAACTACATATTTTCGACCACTTACGAGCCGTCCTCTGTCAAAAAGACAACAATCTGCTGATCTAGATATGCAACACATTGTCCAGGTAACTGAATATAACACTACTTCTAAGCTGGAAGATGTACCACCTACTGACGTTGTGGATGCTTCAAATGAGAAACTGCCTGGTCGAGTTTCATCTCCTCTGAAGAAATTTTGTTAGTGTATAGCTCAAGTAGACATGATAAGGGTTTTGATAGTGTACTACTTGTAAGAAATTTTAGCCGATAATTTGGGATGCTATCTTTGTTTTCTTTGTGTGGGACAATGATTTTCCAGGGCCGGAGTAGGGCTGATCCAAATATTGTTACCTCAGAAGTTCAATCATGCTTGTTTCGCAAGATACGTGATCTGATTTGGATATTGACACAATTAGATCAAGTCTTGGAGATCCTACAATCTAGAAATTGGCATGCGCTGCAAGTAATCATAACTCCTAAGAGGCTGCAATATCTACTCCTAGATATCCTCTAGGATTCTCCGGCTTAGAATGAGTATTCTATCCTAAAAAGGTCTCTACCCACGGTAGGTTCATCTATAGTAACACAATCTAAACACTTCAATTCTCTTGCCCACTGCTTGATGTAAAATCATTCCCTAACTTGACTGGCGGAGAGCTTAGGCCTGCACATTCCCGACCTAGGCTTGCCCACGGTTGTTTTACTATTTTGCAGGTTGCTCGAGTTTGTGCTCAACCGATGCTCATGGACGTGCGCAAATTTGGTCCCAACACTCTATTTGTGAGAAATGCAGTGGTGGGTGAGTTGCATCGCTTCTGCATCATTGCAGTAGAGGTGTTTACGGTGAGATGTCTTGTTAGTGTAATCGAAAACGGGATTCATTTTTCTTTTCCTGGCACGTCTTGACATCGATATCACAATTTGTTTCCTCGGTAATCGTCGACGTACCGAGCTTTCTCAATACAAAACAACATTGTGTTCTTGCATCTCATGCCTACTTTCTCATTCATGTCAAGGTGCCCCCATTTTGCCGAGTAAAAATTGCTGTGCTATTTCTCATGCAGCTTCTCAGGCTATCTCTGTTTGAATGGCCTTCGCTCCAACTCTGCGGAATACGTCCCCCCACTCTGCAGCCTGCAGGTAGTTGTATCTACTTTGGCACGAGAGATTCTCTTCGTACTCTTGCTGTTGACTTTTTACTATTTTGAAAACTAAGAGGCATGGAAGTTTTCTTTGTACAGTCGATGTCTTCTGATCCATTTAGCTTGTAAGTTCAGCATGACTGTGACGTCTGTAGTGGAAAGAAATCATGCTTATGCGGATTCGATCAACACTGATCCCCTTCACCCCTTGCAACTAATAATTTTACCCACGAACATTATCGTTTGTAAAAGAAAACAACTTAATATGGTTTATCATTCTTCTACGTTTTACCGTATGATGGTACAAATCTTATCCAAGTTCCTCGGTCATAGTTTATTTGATACTATGGTTGTGTCATTGACTAAGAAGAGTCCATTATACTGCCATATTTTTCTTACATGAAGACGAGGCATAGTCTGTTCGATTCCTTTATGATCTTGCCCCTGGATAAGGGAAGTGAAAGTCATATTCTGAAATGGCGGAGTCTGGAACTTCTCAAACGAGGCGTGTTTTAATTGTGATACCTATCACAAATAAAGCGCGCCTCCAAGATAACGTACGTAGCATCCATAACGTCTACCTTAACACAGCAACATTTTCAGCACACAAAAAATCCATCGAAATTTGCAGAGTTCAAACTGAATAGGGAAGTAACAGCTGAAAGATCACAAAGTGTTGCAGTGCTATCAGATTGATTTTGAGAAAGGAGTTCAAAGTAAAACAAATGTCGACAAAGCTAAAAGTAAACCCAAATTTTTCCCATTACATTTGTCAACACAGGTGTGTTTGATTCTTATTGTAAAACTGGAACATTGGTTATTATCTTTGCTTCCGAGAGGAAGCCAAGTTTAAGACCGTCTCTCGTTCTTGTCCTGCCACCACTCGAGGAACTTGGTTTGTGCAGCCAAGGTGTCCAACCTGTAAAGTTGCAGACAGTGGTTCGCAACTTCCTGTCCATATGTCCAACCAAAAACACCTCCAGCTAGAAAGGACAGTCCAGCACCTGTAAAATGCAAAAGGGTTCATAAACCAGATTTTCTTAAACCTATCGTCCATTGTTATAATTCTGATTCAAACAGGAAGATTTGAAATTAAAATGCAGAAAGATGTCACTAAGCAATATCACTTGTCTGCTACAATACAACATAGTAAGGTCGGAATGCGGTTGATTTTACCATGACATGTTACTAACATCTTCACAATCTATAATGTTATACATGACCATAAGCTCACTCAGATAGACAAAGAAATAGTTGGATCATAACCTTCTGCTGTTTTATGATTCTCTACCAAAGCATGAACACTTAATCTTAATTTGTTTTCAACAACGAAGGCTACAGATTACTTGAAGTCCGGCTGTTGGAAAGGGGAACAATTAAAACAGAAAACAAAACAAAAAACAAGATTACGATGAAAATTTCTTCCACTGCTTACGGACCATGAGATTACAGGACACTACAAAGTAACTTTACTGAAAACATGGCACACCCATGTACACCAGAAGCAAATGGAAACCAATAAAGCAAAGGGTAAAATATGTGTACTAAGTATATCCAAATTTATTTCAGCAAATATATTTCCAGGATATAGATAAACAATGCAGGCCAAGTGGAACAAAAGAAACGTCAGGAAGAAATAATGAACTATTCATATGATATTTTCTTTTGCCACTGATAGAAATGAATGTCAGTCCATTGTATCATACCCGTTTATAAGAATTAGCATTTTCATACATAGCATTTTTTGCCACTGAACGTGACATAGTACAGCAATAAGATGTGTTGATGTGTCCAAGTATTATGTGTCTTTAATTCATCCACAAATTTGAAGCGTTGTTTCAAGAAAATGTTGGATTTAAAACAAAAAAATATCAAGCAGAATTGAAGAAATGGTGAAATGTTTAGAGATTCAACTGATAGTCAGCTTAATTATTAAGGTAAAAACAAGAAACCAAACACATCTGATCCCTGTGCAGTATTTGTTCATATAGAGTCGTAAAAAGTGAACACCTAAAAGAAAGAGGCAACAGGTTACCATGTAAACTCCTTGAATATCTCCACGCAAAGCCAGCAGTTGATACTGCTCCAATAACACTTCCTGCAAGACCAAATTTCACTGCTTCCCTAGCAGTCTTCAGCTGAAAAATAAAAGCACGTTACCTCAGGTATTTAAAGAAAACTGATCATCTTAGCTGTACAGAAATGCATCATTGAACCATAAGATGAGAGCCGGATATCATACCAGCAGACATCTTCTTGAGTTACAGGTACAATAACTAGGTTACTGGACAATAATATAATACAACATACAAAGATAGGAAGCATCGGCAGAGTCAAGATTACCAAATGATATTTCATTGCATTTGGAAATTAGTCATTTTTGTCTAGGACACTAAATCCAAAGCCCCTACTTAAGGAGTTGGAGAAAGAATAAACAAGAAAAGTAAATTATAAAAGGTAAAGAAAATCTGATATGCTTTTCCACTTCATTTATGCTGCACTTCAGGCTGAGGTATGTGGCAACATAACTAGACACATGGAAAGATACCAAAAGAAGAGTAGCAATTTATACGTTCTTTTCCCAAAGTGGAAATACATCACACGTTTTGGAAGTGAACCTCAACAATTTGCACAGTCAAGACTGGTTAGTTATTTCCTTGCTTGCGCTGGTAACTAGACTAAATTTCTTGAAAATCAAGAATCTTAGAATACATGACAGAAAATTAAAAAGAAGAGCTCTCCAGCCACATAGTTCTTTGCATTCTCCACTAGTTCATGCGCCTCTGTTTGATTTTAGAGTCGTTATTTTTTCTCTTCAACAAATCATTAAACTACAATTCAAAACCAAACACAGTGCATGTCTCTCTTATTTTGATTACTTTTATGCCAAAAGAGCAACAGTCTCAAATCAAATCCAATGCAAATTTCTGAAGTTTCATTCATCGTTTTCCCTAAGCAATTTAAACACCCCGCCCGTAGACCATCCATACATTAAAACACCAACCTTACTTAATAGTAACTGAAAGGCACCAAGCATAGATAGTATGCAAAAAAATAATGAAACGAAAGCTGCAGAAAAACCGTACCCAGATGAATACCACCAACTCAAAACCAAAATCATCTCGGAAACAGAAGATACAAAACCTTCATATCCAGAAATTAGACACACCCAGGTGAACTCCATCAAAAGATTTGAGCACTCAGACATCAATGAAAGAAAGGGGCACAGCTCAATAATAAAATCAAGGAGAAACATAAACAAATACCCAGATGACAAAACAGGAAAAAGATCAAAAGGAAAACAAAAATACAAACACCCAGGTCCACAGAGGTCACAAAAACACGAAAGCAAAGAAACCCATTTACCATTAACACTTATAAACTGAAAAGAACGAAAAAAAACAGAAGGGTAAGAAATTACAGCGGGGCCATGAACAGGGTCGAGAGCAATGAAGGTTTCGACGTCGGAGTCGGACCAGGAAGGGAGGGGCTTGTCCCGCTTAACGAACTTGGAGTAGTTGGTGAGGAAGGAGAATCGTTCGCACCAGAAATCCTTGTAACCATCCCAATGCTCACTGACGAAGGACTTAGAAAGAGGGGATGATGAAGAATCAGTCATTGCTGCTGCTGCTGAAATCTCACTGTCGCTCAGCTCTTAAATTTGTTTGCTCGTGGGGAGGGTTTTGCTTCTGTCCGATCAGAAAATGTACGCGACTTAAACTAATCTGGGCCATCAGTGGGAATCCAACGGGTGACAAACTTTGGCCCACCCTCTTTCTATTTCCTGCCCCACCACTCTCTTCTCTCTCTAGTCTGTCTTTTCCGTCATAAATTAAGCACCTTCTCCCTCCCTCATTTTTTAATAGATTTTTATCACAAATGGTTGTTAAGATCGGACCAGGATCCTCTCCTGATCTCATCCCTAGGGATCCTAGGGATCCCGCAATCTCATCCGTTCATTTTA
>JAOTRO020180968.1:0-11337 GCA_028566515.2 Pyracantha coccinea | reverse complement strand
TATGCAGAATGTGCCGTGTAGCTTGAGCATAAACGGGAATGATCAGGCATTACTTAGAGATGTACGGGATAGAAGGATCCAAATGTAATTGTAGTAGTATGTGTTGTGGTCGTGTCTTCAAGGTCAAGCTTGGTCTACCCTTGTTGTGCTAGCTTCATGATGAGCTCCTTAAGGACGTAGCACTTACCGACAGGATGACTTACGATACGATCGCATTTGCAGTACCCAGGATTGTTAACGCGATTCATCTCTTCCAGCAAGTCATCTGGCATTGCAGCCACGTTAGAGCAGGAAAAATGTACGTCTTCTGCTTAAGTTTCCTCGAGGTGTCTTTGTACCTGTCTTGGGTGAGATCTTGACGGGCGTGGATGAGGTCTTGATAGGGGTAGTATGGACGGCAAAAGCTTCCTTGGCAGGCCTTTTCTCAGTTTTGTCTACCTTTGGGGCAAACACCTTATCCTTTTTTAAGTCGGTCATCAGCTTCTTTTTCCTATGATTGGCAATACTTAGTATGCCTTGGACACACATGTCAATGGCGGAGGCTTCAAAAAGTCAATCTTTGCAATCCAAACTTAATGAACGCCATCTATTTATGTAGTTCGTCCTTCCACTGATTTGTACTCGTCAGCTTCAACATGCTTATGGTGCGATAAGTGTTGTAAAAGCGGTTGAGGAATTCCCTTTCAAGTTGATCCAGTTGTTGATGAACTCGGGCTCGATGTCGGTGTACCAGTAAAAGATGTTACCTTTCAATGAGCGCACGAACTGTTTGACAAGGTAGTCTCCCTCCGTCCTAGCATTGTTGCAAGTTTCAAAGAAATGGGCTATATGTTGTTTAGAATTGCTCTTTCCATCGAATTGCATGAATTTTTGCGGCTGATAACCCCTTGGCATCCTCAAGGCATCAATCTTCTTAGAGTAGGGCTTTGAGTACAGCACAAAATCATGCAAGTTTCCTTCATATTGCACCTTGATCATGCTTATGATCATCTCTTGCAGTTGTTGGACAGAGAGAGATCCCATATGAGTCGTAGCTCGATCCACCTCTAGTGGATCAACCTTCATTAGAGGCTCTTTTTTTTCGTTAGTTTCTTTCTTTGG
This sequence comes from Pyracantha coccinea, assembly GCA_028566515.2. Taxonomy (NCBI): domain Eukaryota; kingdom Viridiplantae; phylum Streptophyta; class Magnoliopsida; order Rosales; family Rosaceae; genus Pyracantha; species Pyracantha coccinea. The sequence continues at coordinate 10,236 of JAOTRO020180968.1, read as the reverse complement.
TGGATCAACCTTCGAACCAGCTTTCTCATCGTGCTGCACCTCCAGACGGTAGCAATCTGAAAGTCATTTTCCTCCATGGTCCTTGTCAGCCTTGCAATTGCTTCGCTCATTTGTGCCAGCTGCTCTTCGATTGAAGTCGCACCAGTAGTCATGACCTGCATGGCTACAGGATACAAGCTGCTGCTTGAGTCGGCATTAGAAGTCAACAACTCAGAGTACCTCCTCGGGCTTTCTTCCTTTGGCGCCTTTAGTGAGGCCAGGGTGATCATAGGCTTATGCCTTGGGTGCTTTTGCTCATTTGGCAGAGTTGATGTAGGGGTGGAAGGCACGGCAGAGAGAGCTTTTGCATTGCTTCGGGTTGTAACGCCCAAAGTGCCATCATTTGCGGTAAGGATGTTCTTGTTCTTCACGTTGGTTGCGAGAACAACTTGATCCTTTTTTGATGCCATGTGTGTTTCTTGTGGATTTGAAGACAGAGATGAGAGGTAGAGAGATCCCACGGGGCGTGCCAAATTTGTAAACACAAAAATTATATGATGAATCAAACGAGAACACGTGTACAAAGTAGATTTGTATTGATGAATTTGTAGGGTTACAATCTCTGTGTACAATTTACCTCTGATCCAATCTTCAAATTTGATGCAGATGCATAGCTTATTAGTCCAAGGGTCGCGATCACTTGATCTCGGATGAACAATTGAATGATTGCTTCAAGTTTTGACCTTGAAACAATGTGTGGATGGTCTTCACCTCTTGTTTTCAGCCACTTTCCCTTGCTTGGCCGAAATATATAGGGCTTATGCCTATTTTGTGAACAATCTTCAATTCTTGCTTGTTTTGTGAAGATGGTTTAACTTTGTTTCCGATTTTGGGAGCAATTTGGGCCCCTTGCTGATTTTAAGGAGATTTCTTCCCCTTTGCCGAATTTTAGGACTGCTTTTGAGCTTCCTTTGCTTGATTTGTGCCACATGTCATTGATGACTTATCCATTTGTGATAAGTTATATGTCATGTGGAGCTTTGTGATGCATCATTTGCATGCAACGAAATTTACTTGTCTACCGCATCATTATGCTAATTCTTGTCTCAATGAGCTCTACTTTTCTATGAGCTTAAGGTTCTTGACGTCCCACTCTTTGGTTGTATTTCTCTATTCAATGAATAAATTTACAACATTGTCTTTTTTATAATAGCAATGCTGAAGTGAATTTGACATTGTTGTTTATTTATAGAAAAAATATTATTGTTTAGAAGAGACGCAAACATAATAATATAGGCAGTCGGGTATTTTGGAATAGTTCAAATCGAACTGAATCGAAGGTTTGAAGGTTATTTTGTTCACCCATGAGACAAGGGAGACCAAAATTATGCTAATTATTGTCGCCACTTTGCGTTTGACTATGACTATGAATAACAAAAGGTTAGCAAATGAGACTTTAAGTTTTGCTGAATTTTATTACTTTGACGTTCTTAGTGGTGTGGAATGACTTACATCAGGTTCGCTGTTACTGTACTACTCTCAACAATGTCATGTGTAAGTTCTTTTCCATATCCACATAGTATTTAGTAGAAAAAAAAAATGGCATGCTATCGTGATTGTCCGATATAATAATGAACAATAGTATCTTTAAGTTTTTTTGGTGTGCAATATTATGTTATTAGATCACAATGTCACGCTAGGATAAAGTCATTCATTTTAAGTTAAGTTTGTCTAATGTTGGTGGATTCATACTTTGAATGACATAACAATTCCAATGGCTGGTCAGTTTGACTGAAGTAATAATAAATGGAGAGAGAGAGACGTGGGGTGGGGGACCATTTGCCCAATTATTCTATATTCTTCGTTGAAATCTAATACTCTTTCTTTCTTTCTTTCTTTCTTTCACAATTCACAAACACAAGATAAAACCACGTCTCTTCTCCCTCCTCTTTCTGTTTTGCATGTTGGTAATGTTATTCTTCCCCCCACCTCTCATCCACACACACACACACACACATGCATTTGTAAATTTGTTTGAGTTGGGTTTTCATCCATTGTCCATATATGAAAGAACAAGTTGAAGAAATGAGAATTCCCCGTCTGTTCAAATGCCCAATCAGTCTGGACTTGTTCAAAGATCCAGTCACTCTCTGCACAGGCCAAACCTACGACAGGTCGAGCATCGAAAAATGGCTTTCCTCAGGTAATCTCTCATGTCCTGTCACAATGCAGAAGCTTCACGATCCATCCATGGTGCCAAATCATACTCTTCGCCATTTCATCAATCAGTGGCTGGAGATGGGCAACCAATTTGATCCTCATTACTTGCAAACAATTGATTATTTATCTTCACTCAAACGCGGCCTCAAATCTCGTGATGAGGGTACCTTAGAAAGCAAGGTTCAAGCGCTCAAAGAGATTCGAGCTTTCTCCCAGCTAGAATCGCCATTCAGAAATAATTTGTTGCTTCAGCTGGGATTCCTGCCTTTACTATTGGAACTTGTGTTTGGAGGAGGAGAAGCCGAACTGAAAGAGAAACAGAAACTCCGCGAAGAGTGCTACTACAATATAGATTTTGTGGAGCAAGCGCTTTCTTGCATCATACCACTGCTGCCTCTCGGCGAGTTGGAGTCACTCAATATGCTTAGAGAAGAGAATAACTTAGCATCCTTCCAATCTTTATTCGCGAACAGCACCGCCTCGATCAGGATGAATTTGTGCCGTCTCATAGAGGCAGCATCAACGTCCCCAGAGACAAAAGGACTGTGTTCTATGTTGGGAAAGAACAACCAACTCTTGCATCAGATATTGGCTCAGCTGCTTCACCAGAACTTGAATTCGGAGGAGGATGGAGATGCTGCAATTAAGGCCGTATCAGCATTGTCTTCCCTGGAAGAGAACAGAGAGTTTCTGGTCGAGCAAGGGGTGGTGAATGGGCTTACTTCATACATGATTTCTAGCGCGGAAGGACACAAAAGAAACTTGGCACCGTTGGCAGTGGCCACGCTTGAGAACCTTTTAGGACTAGAGAGTGCAAGAGAGGCAGTGATGAGTAATCCGAACGGCATTCAAGCTGTTGTTAAGATGGTTTTCAGGGTATCAGATGATCACGGAGGCAGTGATAGTGCCGTTGACTCGCTCATAATTCTATGCAATGACTCTTTACTGGCACGGGAAGAAGCGATTAGTGGCGGAGTGTTGACTCAGTTGTTATTGCTTCTGCAGAGCCAGTGCGGTGGTCAAACAAAAACAAAGGCGAGAATGCTGCTCAAGCTCCTCAGAATCAAGTGGTCTCAGGAAGCAAACCAGCTTCTGTAGCTTATGTATTACTTTCCATGTGCAGACGTCAAACTATTAGATTATCAATGTGTGTAGTTCATAAAGCATTGAGATTAATGCAGGCCAGCAGGCCAACAATTTTTCTTGTTGCTAAATGATAATAGCATACAGTTTCTTGTTGATGAATACGGGTTTAGTTATCGATTAAGAAAACCAAACGCTTGAATCTATCATTTCCCTTCAGTTGGTCACAAATTCAGTAGATTTTCCGGAAAATAGATCATATGGTGGAAGAACAATCTACTTCCAGAATTATGATTCATCAATGGATATTCGCTCCAACGCATGATGATTCATTTGCGAAGATGCGTTACATAAGAAACTGGTGCAGGAGAAAAACAAGGGATTCTCTGTTTTTCCTGCTACAATATTTGTCTTTTGTTTTTCATATTTATGTTATTTAGGGGAGACTTTCAGAATAGTATTATTGATTCTTGCTCTTTCAGCGGCTGAAGGCTCCTTGCACTTCTCGTTTGCTCGCTTATTGCGAAGTTTTTGATGTGAGCGCTTTTGGATCCGCAACAAAATCCCAATTCTTACATTTGCAAGGCCATGGTCAAAAAAAAGCACTCAAAGGTAGGTAAGGTCCACATTTTACATGATGAGATGAGATGGGTGCCCTTTTTGACACAAAAGAAGTTGTTGCTCCATTACCTACCAATACCAATTGCCAAACTGAATCACTCATACTTCTTTCACTAAAGTCAAAAGTGGAGCACCTCCATTTCGGGGTTCTTTTTTTACAATGACTTGTAATGTTTTTATTTTAATCTATAGAAAGGTTACTGAACCGCTCATAAAGTTCAAATAATCCATCTTTTGTCCTCTAAGTGGTCATAATTTTATAATTTTCGCATTTAACACACCTTTAATTTGGTAAGATATCTATTTCAATCCAATTATTTATATCAGACGAGCCCGTAATGTTATAATACAATCCCAAACCAAACAATATGATAAGTTGAGAGAAATGATCGAAGAGCAATGATCTCAACACAACCCCTTTGTTTACTGTTGGTGTTTTGATCGAATAAAGCAAAGCAGACCTTCTAGTTTTCACATAACCTTTTAGTTTTCGTTGTACAATTCCACTTATGAGTCTGCACTCTACACTGACTGACAAAGATGTAACAACAGTATTTGGTATTTGGTACTTGATACATAATCATTCGAGTGACCCAATAAAATTTGGCAGAGTTCACAATAATACAGGAGACGGCACATTATGTAGCTTCACAAAAGACCTTACATCTTCATAGCTCAAGTAATGCGGACCATATTACAATCTGACATTGCTACATTAAAAGCTAACGGTTCCTTTATCGTTAACAGTCATATTTTGATTCCGATATATTTATAAAAATTGTAAGTAGAGAGTGAGTGAGAGAAATGATGTGATAGGCATAGCATAGTAGCAGCTTGTTTTAAGAGTGAGTGAATAAATTATACACGCTGAGCATGCAGTTCCCTCCCTCTCAACAACCCCAAGGCATCCGATATTCTATGAGAAATCGCATCCCTTGCGTCTCTCTCAGCGGCGCTCATCGGGTTGAATCTTGTGAGAGCAGAAGAAGAAGTGGAACCAGAAGGGGATGCTGAATTTACATTCATACTGTTGGAGTCACTACAACTAGGTTTGCTGGTTGAGTTGAGGAGGAGGAAGAAGAAGCGGATGCCTTAAATCAGGTTAGGGATCGGACACCATCGTACTGACAAAATTATGGCTCTTTTGGAACAGCTTATTTAAGAAGCCCTTATGTTTAAAAGCACTTTCAGTTTAAGCGCTTTTATTAGAAGCACATTGAAATTTTTAATAAAAATGCAAATGCTTTGGGAAAGATACCTCAAGTGTTTTTGCGAACCCAGAAACACTTCAATCTCTTTTATGTCAAACAGTTATATGTTTTTAGTGATCTGAAAGTACTTTTAATTATTATAAAATGCACTTTCAAACAGGCCCTTAGACTTGGACACTCGGTGCAAAGCACTTTCAAGACAACTACCAAATGAACAACACTGATCTCTACTTTATTACAAACAATATTACTACTCTACTCTAAGCTACACTAAAAAAAAGGGGGGGGGGAGAGAGAGAGAGAGAGAGAGAGAGAGATGAATGGTATGAGTTGAAGAGAAATTGCCCCATATGCCTTACAATTTTTATTTTAGTTTTGTATGCTTCGTTCATGTTGCCACGATCAGGTAATATCAAAGTGAGAATATATTAAATATGAATTCTGTTTGTACGCACAAATTAGTCCCAAACGAAACAAAAAAATGCGGAAGAAATCAGATGAGCTATATTTTACAAGAGATTTGCACTTCATACAATGAGAATAATTCCTTCTGGAGTGACAAAGGGACCAACTTAGTGCTAACTAGAGATCTGAAATGCACAAGTTTGAGACAAGTGTGTAAGCTTCAGCAACATCCGCTCGTCGATGCATTGGCCTGCGGCGGTTTCTCCTTAAAGATGTTATTCTTCTTCACCCCTTTAGACCCCTCGGCTAAGAGACTAGGAGTATCCAGAATCTGCATATACATAGTTACAATTACCAGGCCATCATTTAATTCGAGCTACCATTCTTTTCGGTTAGTAAGATTATCAGGCATTCAACCCACGTCTAATTAATCTACTATAATTCTTTTAAGCAAGTTCTATCAAAGTTTCCTTTCCATTCTAACGATGCAAACAGCTGCGCATTCAGTCTTATTTTCTTTTTTCCAAGATATTTATTCTCAGTACATTAGTTCCACGGGTTGGTCCAGACAATAAATGGGACTACAAATTCAAAGGTCTTGTTAGCAAAAAGAAATAGTAACTGAAAAAGTCACCGAACCTTTAAAACAAGCTCTTCAAAGCACTGCTGCACATTAACTCGAGCTTTAGCACTGCATTCAATAAAGAGGCACCCAGATTCCCTGGCGAAACTTATTCCCTCTTTCTTTGTTACAACCCTGTCACTTTCCTGGAAAATAAGGATCGATCTGAATAAGTATTAAAAGATCAAAAGGCGTCAAAGCAAAATAGTATAATGATCCAAGGCCATCGAGAATTTGGTGCTTGGAAAAATAAGGACCTCACATCAACTTGACCTGTAATCTTGCCTGTCTTTATTTACATGTCCACCAAACATGCAGACCAGGTGCCTAACAAGTAAGGGAAATCCAAAATAGAAAACCAGACAGCTTGTGGTAATCTAACAATAGCACGAGACATAATAGGGATTGAAAAAAAAAAATACACACAGAATTTAAAATCAAAATCAAACGACGAGGTGGAACACCCTCTAAAACCCTCATTTAGCACGTAAAAGTAGCACACGACAGAATAGGTTGCAGTTCATATACCAGAAAATGAAGGCATTATTTCCAAGTAGAACTACCATGAAAATCTGATATGCAAGGGACACGCAAATTTAATATGTTAATAATGTGAGCATATGAAACAGATATCTGCAATGCCTACTTATGAAAGCTTGCATTGTAATTGCACTCACAATGAACCTACAAATATTTCATGGCCCCCCAAAATGATTGAAAAATAAGCCTACTTCTCCAGAGAAATTTAAATTGGAACCTTGGAATACCTTATCAACTTTGTTCCCAACAAGCATCTTGATGCAGTCTTGATTTGTTGAGTAGAGTTCTATTTCTTTTGCCCATACATCACAAAGGTTTGTAAATGTTTCTCGCCTTGTTACATCATAAACTGTTGGAGTAATAAAAACCAAATGAATACTTTTAAGAAAATAATTCCTGAATCAGAGCCTAGCAAGTTCCAAATAATTTTAGACTTAATGAGCCACTCTAACATGAGCATCAGTATAAACCTTATAGGTTACTATTACCCTTGAATCACCACAAATGACTAATGCGTTCATACTATTAGCTTCAAAGTTCTTTAAGAGATACAAATGATAAACATGCTATGTTTCATCTAAAATTCTAACTGCAATTAGAGCCCAAACAAAATTTGCTCGAATAACTACATTTAAATGATAAATATGCTACCTTTCATCTAAATACAATTTTTTTAATACAATCCAAATGCAATTAGAAGATAAACATTCACTTTGCTAGCGAAAGACTAAGACCATTGGCCCAAATCTTACAATACAGACTTTTAATTCTAGAACAAAACATCCACTATAGTGAAAATAATCAGTATATAATAAAATAAATAAATATAACGTAAAGTGTTAATGTATGAGTTTCTAACAAGTCAAAGAGTCAATTTAGGAATCAATTCTTTTATTTCTTAGCAACTCAAGGTAAGTTTTCTAAGAGAGTCGTAGTACGTAATGAGTCCTTTAGGATTTTAATGAATCTCTAAGCATTTTAAAGAGTCTTGAGTGTTCTATTTGAAGCCTTTAACTAAAGGGTATTTCTTGCAACCATATTAGGCATGAAGGAGTGCTTGGCATAGATGCTTTATATTTGAACCCTAAAAGAAGGTATTTCTTGTAAAGAAAATCAAAATACAACAACAACAACAAAGCCTTATCTCATTAAGTGGGGTCGATTGTATAAGTCCTAGAACGCCATTGCACTTGGTTTTGTGTCTTCCATTAGATCCAAGTACTCCAAGTCTTTTCTTAGAGTTTCTTTCCAAGTCTTCCTAGGTCCTCTACCCTTTTGGCCCTAAGCCTTTGTCTCGTAACCGCATCTTCTAACCGGAGCGTCTGTAGGTCTTCGTTTCACATGTCCAAACCACCGTGACCGATTTTCTCTCATCTTATCTTCAATTTCAGCTACTGCTACTTTACCTCAGAGATCCTCGTTCCTAATCCTATCCTTTCTCGTGTGCCCACACATCCACAAAGCATTCTCATCTCTGCTACAGACTTACGCTTTTATTAAGCTTTAATACTATTTGTCTTAGGCATTCCCTTGAGCTTTAGTGCATACGACAGTTGCACAACACAGCCGATGTACTCTTTCACTTCATCCATTCAGCTTGTATTCTATGGTTGAGGTCTCCATCCAATTCTCAATTTTTCTACAAGATACATCCAAGATAGCGAAAGCGTTCGCTCTTTGGTACTTTCTGATCTCCAATACTCACTCCTAACTCATTTGAACCGTTGTTCCCACTGAACTTGCACTCTATATACTCTATCTTTGACCTATTTAGGCGAAGAACTTTAGATTCCAACACTTCCTACCAAAGGTTAAGCTTCGCATTTACTCCCTCCTGAGTTTCATCTATCAACACTATATCGTCTAGAAAAAGCATACACCAAGGAATATCATCTTGAATGTCTCGCTAACTCATCCATTACCAATGCAAAACGGTAAGGACTTAAAGATAAGCCTTGATGTAACCCTACAGTTATGGGAAAGTTTTCAGTTTGTCTTTCATGAGTTCTTATGACAGTCTTTATTCCATCATACATATTCTTTAGAGCTTGGATATATGCTACTTGTACTCCTTTCTTCTCTAAAATCCTCCAAACAATCAGAATGGGATATGGAAATTGTGCTGTTAAAAGCTTGGTTCCTTGAAATCGCCTCCTTAACTATCTTCTTCATTTGTACTCTCCATTCTCTAATTTATCGACATTTAAGTAACTCCAAAACTTTATTTTCTCCACATCTTTCCTGGTTACTAATATCTTCAAAGCACACTATGATTGTTGGCAGCGCCCACCATGCAATGTCCTACATAAGAAAGAGCACCAGAACTCTCCAATGCAATATACATATGAGATTGCACAGATCTGTTGCATTTTTTTGTTTTTCAAGATAAACCTCTATAGCACCTTCTTAAAACTTGTGGGTTGTTATCATCCACAAAATTTTTGGGTTTGGAAGTTAGATACTACTAGCATCTTGCCACACACGTACGCTGCAATTGGCCTTTCTATGTTAGATTATGTCTTTTAGATTTTTTATTTTAAAAACTGATTTATATTTTTTTTTATTACAAAATTATTTAAAAAATGGAAATGGAGCAAAGCCATGAAACTACCCACTACGTGGGTTGGTTTTTATTTTAAATGTTTTCATCCAAAATGTCATGAGTTTATTATTTTGTCCGTCATTAATTAAATGATAATGTATTGAATTTTTAATTTGTGGAGGGTAGTTTCTGGTATTTCAAATGCTTCATCATTTTGCGGCTTCACTGTATATATAGAGAAGCACCCTCTCTTTGCTTAAAAAATAATCGTAGTGAAAATTTAGTCATGTTTGATCAACAACAGTGCCTCACTTATTTTCTCACATTCAACATAAACAATATGATAATCATTAAATCGCCTTACATTACATTAAAATCCGCTAATCAACATTTTCAAACAAGATTTTGATTTATCAATTTTGAACATAATTAAACCACTCAGACAAATAGTATAAGGGTTGATTATGTCCAATGTTCTAAAAAAGGGCCTAGGCGCTGGGCGGGTTGGAACCAGGGCGATTTGGTGCAAAACGGCTGGAAAAATCGGGGTGGCTCTAGGCGGCGCCTAGACAGGCTAGGCGGGCTAGGCAGTGCTAGGCGGCTGTGCAGTTTTTTCTTTTTTTTTTTTTTTTGAAATTTAAAAAATAAAAAATAAAAAACTTAGATTAAGCCTAAGTTCTAACCCATGCCCTGCACTGTGTCTCTTAATCTAATTTCACACACAAAAACAAAACCAAGCCGCCGTCGTCTTTCTACCCATTTCTCAAACTCTTCAACTGTAGTGCACGGTGCTTGCGAGCGATTGTGCTTCCAGTAGCTTCGCCAATTTCACCTCGGGCAAGAATACAGGCAATCTTTCCATCTTCTTCCCTTTTCTCTTCTTCTCCTATGTTGTAGTGTCATGGGTAAAGAAATTCGAGAGTTAAGTATTCGATCTTGGGCTATGGATGTCAAAGGTTTTTAACATACCAATTTATCTTTCCCCAATTTGATTTTAGGGTTAAATTTGGGTA
>JAOTRO020180929.1:0-11341 GCA_028566515.2 Pyracantha coccinea | reverse complement strand
TACACAAAATTTCTTAATTATGGGATTATTTGTGGTTTAACTAATCCCTTAATTGTAGGATTAGTTATAGCCATATATAATCACCTCAACCCCTAGACCGTTTCATCCCTCCTTTTTTCCTTCTTCTTTTTTGTCTCTTCTTTTCACGGGTGATATTTTGTGTTCTTCCCTCCAAATTTGTTCCTTTACTGGAGGTATATTATATCATATTTATATTTCTATGTTCTTCCATGTAGGTTCCCATCATTTTTCTTCCAATACAATAAGTAGTTTATTTTTGTTTTGAAAGGTAGATTATATCTGCTTTGTAGGTATAATCCATTTTTCTTCCTATACAATAGGTAGTTACTAGATTATATCAGTTTTGTTTTCTTCATAAATAGTAGATGGTTACTAGATAATATTTTAGTTTGAGTATTTAAATATTCAAAATTTAAAAACTGAATAAATGATTAAAAAAATAAAGAATTTAAATATTTTTATCTGAAGGGGTAAAATTGATATCAAAATATGTAATTGGATAACTGAATCCAGTCCCAAAAACTACTTATGTTTTTGGACCTAGATCCAAAAGCCCTTTTTTTTAATTTATAGTGAATGGACTATACCATTGTACATTTTACCACTTATCTCACCCGCCGGGGGTGGGGGTCGGGGTTCTTTTGTTTTAATCATTAGGGTTTCAAGTTTCGTAATATGGTTTCAGGTTTCAAATTATTGTAATTATGGTTTCAAAGGATGGTATGATTAAGGAATTTTTAACTCAATCTTTGTCATCGACTTAATTAAGTATTTGTTATGGAATTGGATTCCATCCGGATCTACTTTGTGGGGATTTTAGAAATCTCCACATCTTAATCATTTATTGTGTATCATACAGTCAGAAATTATTTGACTTTTTTATATTTAAAATTAAACATAAATACTATTTGACGAAAATTGATTGCACAATGTATGATGAACAATTAACATGTAAGGATCTTTAAAATTCCTACGAAATGAATCCGGATAGGATCCTCTTCCACTTGTTATTGCATGCCGTGAGTGCTTAGAAGTAGTCTGGACTGGGTACGAGAAGCTGGCACCTCTCCCTTAACGTGTCACCTTGCAAGAATGTAAAGTAGATACAACCGCAACATGCATGGGAGATATGGGACCACCTCTTTGTTTGTTACGAAAACAAAGTTCACCAAGGTTAAATAGAGGTCGGCAGTGAGAGGCACACATATACAACAAACCAAATATAAGCTGCATGAAGTCTTGTATGTGAAGCGGCACGTAGCAAGGTTATATTACAAATTTAATTTCTATACAAGTATTATATAGCATATCATGACTTTTTTAATTAGTAAGGAGCAAAAATTAAATGCATACAAATATTTCTAACCATTGGCGTATTGTATAATATAATAAAGATATGAGTTAATTTTGTTCATATCTTTATTTTATTAAAGAATAATTAGTGCACCGCTACATCACGTCTTATGCTATATTTTTTTTAATGTGAATTCAAATGTGGCAGATAGATGAGGATATATATCTGCAAGGCCTGATCAATTCTCATCAATAGTTCAAGTCACATAATCCCGTGATCCATTTTATCTTCAAAAGATTCGCTTTAACTACGAGTATAATAAAAATAATGTTACAGTTCTATTAAATTAGGAATGTGATTGTGTAAATCCTAATAAATCTAAAAATATCTCTTATATTTCTATTAGGAGTTGATTACCTATTAAGAGTTGTAATCGTAAGAAATTAATTTTCCCTACTACTATAAATAAAGGCACAATGAGGTGGAATGTAACACATCTCACAATTACACATCTCTCTCTTCTCTCTCTATGCCGCATTTATTATTTTATTGAATTGATATACATGCTATTGATTCAATTTAATTTTTCTATGTTGAACGTGGTACAACACATTGGAGATGCAATTCCGACTTTCCGATATGGATCTTCTACAAATTCAAAGGTTTTTGTTGTTTTTTGCCAATCAGGTACACTTAAAATAAAGGAAGATATTCGAAACGATCTTGAAGTATGAAAACATTTCCCATGATGCATGACCTCCTATGTTTATATTTTCCTTCCGAAAAACCTAAAATCTGTTAAAAACAACAAAAAAAAAGAAAAAATTGGTTGAGTAGCGGCCTGAAGCCGCGCCGTTTGAGCCAAGCCTGTACTGCTCAGCAACAGGCCAACCATCCAACCTTTTCTCTTTTGGGCCTTATACTCGCTCGGTCCACATCCTGCTACAGATGGGATGTTTTCTTTTTCTTTTTCACAGACCAAGCCCACTTGGGCTTCCCTTTGTTTTAGATGGGTTGCACTGCCAGCAGACTAATACTATTAGGCTACTCATTTTCGGCCCCCAACAGTGCAGCAAGCATGCAGCTTGTTACCAATTGTAGCCTACCCTCAATTTGGGCCTAATTTATTTATGTGGCCTGCAGCTAACATTAAATAATTAATGGGTCTAGTTCAATATTATTTTTTGCTTCTATGATCGCCTCTGAATGGTTCTGATCTATTGAATTAATTAAAAGTGACCAATAGTTCATTAATTTGATAATTAATCCAAAATTATTGGCCTAAAGCCCACTTTTGGACATTATCGATTCAATATTTTATTTCATTTCTATGAACCGTTGATTCACTTTCTATGAACGCTTACACTTGAGTTCCTAAGGCAACTCAAATCCACTACACTTAAATTAGCATATTGCATTATGTATTCTTGCATGAACCTCTCTTTTATGAACTAAACGTTCATAAACTAAATTGAACTTGTAGTTTCAAATTTAGTGCCTTTGAAACCCCGAAGTTTTCATAAAACAATACACCCATGAAAACCAGACGTTTTTCATGAAAACTATGTCTTAGAACTCGAATGTTCTAACTTTGATGCTTATGGATGATTCATTCCTATAGCACCAATCACAATCTTGTTCCCTCCAAATTCAATGGATTGTCGAACCATCACAAGTTCTATTTCCCTTATTTGGACGCTTCTAATAGAAACCACTTTATGTGGGGTACAAGACATTGCCTGAACCACACCATGATTATGTCCATGAATGATTACAATTCTGAAGTTTATAAATCCATTCGAATTTTAAATGAAGAATATTTTTCTCGTCCTTCCATATTTCTAACTCGCCCCTAAAGCAGCAATATAGAAAGCGGAAGTTTACCAAATTCTCGGATCTGATTACTACCACAAACGTGAGAGATAGGTATAGACCCAGTTCGGTTGAAGTCTACCGAATGGCTCAACCCAGTTCGGTCATAGCCTACTGAATGGCGATGCCCTACTTCGGCAAGGATGCACCGAAGGGCATGCTCTACTTCGGCAAAGGTGCACCAAACGGTACTACTCTGCTTCGGTAGAGACCTACCGAACAAACCTTTCTAGCTTCGGCTAGAGCCTACCGAATCCAATTCGGGGTTTGTCTTTATCACAATCCAATTTCGAGTTTGTTTTTACAACATATGGTAGAATCAGGGCTTGCCAAGGTATGGCATTATGCCCGAAGCATGATCCTTGGCACCTAAGACTGAAAACTTCAAGAATAAGGGGTAGTATTTCCAAACCTCAACCCTGCAGAATCTATTTTTGTCTCGATGGAATAGATCATTGGTTATGCACATGTTCGTGCCTCTACCAATGTTGTTGAGGAACACCATTCTAGTAGTTAATATGTGAGACTAATTTTACTCCACTGAACATTGTTGAAAGGGCAGAATTTTGACATGGATGACCTTGTTGGCCGAATCCCCTTAGTAACCATTTACTTTGTGAATATTTTTCCATGTTCTTGGATTCAAGTTTGGTGTATGTTTTACTTATGGATAATTTTATTGATATTGTCCTCGAATACGAGTTAATTGAATCATGTTTCTTGTATACATGTGACCGAATTCAATTAAACACATGATTAGGTAAAAATGTGGGAAAGTTAGTTGTCTGGATGAATGCGATACTACGCACACTAACTTTACACCTAAATCACATCTCTAAAAAGGACTTCAGGTCTATCCAACCTGATTAAGAGCATTGGCACGCTCCTCATTGTATGAATGGTACTGAATTACCATTTAAGGGACCTTAAATTCTCCCTGTCGTTGAGTTTTAAAGGATATTCGAGATGACAATGATCATGAATGAAACCGTTGAAGAAAATAGAGTGGAATTTCTTTGCACCACCTCCAAAAATGATCCTGAAGCTTTGATTTGGGGCCAATAGGCTGTCTCCTAATTGGGAACACGCCACATGTGGCTGGCCTGGAGCCTGGTGATTGAGCAGTTTACTTGCTTTGGCACGACCATTTGGGACATCTAGGTCGAACAATGATGCTACGACGCATCTCCTTCCTAAAGTATGGATCGTGTGCCTACAAGCACACTTTGCCAAGCCTGCTCGTTGGGAAATTTGATTTCTATATCATTCCTCGCAAAGATACGACATGACTTTCTTTTCGCAGTGGATTCAAAGGAATATATGCGGACTAATCCAACTAAACTGTGGAACATATAAATACTTATTGTTTTGGTTGATGAATCGACAAACTGGTCACATGTTTGTCTACACACATTGCTGCTAAACCTCCTGGCCAACTAAGGGCTCACCACCCTACTTATCCTATAAAGTTTGGGAGACTGGATAATGCCGAAGGGTTTATATTGACGGTTTTCGATAAAGTATTCCATGTATTTTGGGTTTATAATTGAACATCGAATTCCATGATTCACCCCAAATAGCCTCGCCTAGCGATCATAAAGCACAATTTAAATGATTGCCTAAATTTTGGGGAATGTACCAAGTTTTCATTTTCTACCTAGGGCTATTCAATCTTGTACACAGCTATGTTGGTCCGCCTTGATGCCCATTGCCACCCAATGTATTCGACGTAACAGTTGGTTACTGGGTATAAACCAGACGATTTTCGTATTTATGCATTTAGGTGTGCATTCCATATGCCAAGTTGCACTGCTGCAACGTACCAATATGGGTCCTCAGCGAAGGATGTGAATCTTTGTCGATTATGATTCTCCTTCACACTAGCTCTCTTAGAGCCCTTGCACGCGATCTCTTCACTGCTTATTTGTGGATTGTCACTCTAATGAGACAGTCTTCCCGCCGTTAGGGGAACATAAGAACGTCAACGTTCCTGTAGAACGGCGTGAATTTGCATGGACGTTGCCCACTATGTCTCATCTCGATCCCTATATCGCACAAGTATGATAAACAAGTACGATGAATTCTAGCTTTCAGAATGTTGCTCCAGATGCATTTCTCTGATCTAGCTAAAATGACGAGATCGTATACCAACTACAAACATGCCTGCAAGGATAGACGTACGGACGTCAAGTCAACATCCCCGAATGGAGTGTCACCCCTGTTGGACAGTCTGGTACACCAACGGATAGCCAATCAATTTGTCTTGCCTAGAGCACGACAGATCACTCGGTTCGTAGGATTCACTTACCTATAAGAGGAAGACAGGGCAAAACAATAAATCCATACTTGATCGCTGTCTCAAATCATTTACATCTTATGAGATTAATCTGGATTACCCTGGAGACTTGAAGTTCTTGGTCCAGTATACTAGTTTGGATGAGCTAAATGGAATTGAAATGAGATTACCATCGATGATGGTTTCACTTATATGGTAACCACCGACATAAATGAAAAACGACAATATCGAACTGTGGTCCGTTGATTAAGAGACAACGTAGAACTGATTAAACAACCGAAATTACAATCCAGGTCAAATTCTTTACCAAAGTGTGTTTGGACCCGTAGTTCCTACACTGCCCAAGGTAACCTTGTTGTGTTACAAGTAGGAAAGAAAGCGTAATGAGATGAATGAAACAGTGCAATATGATGCACACCTTACGGCGCAAGGTTTCTCTCAAAAGCCCTATGATTGATAGCAGAATTATGAAATGTGGTTATTGTTTCTCTATGGGGATATATATACGAAGATTTACATGTAAGTTCCCGAAGAATTACATGGACTGGTTCAAATAGTTCCAAACCACGAAACACCATCTTAACTTGTTTGAGGCGTTCACTTACAATCTGACGGATGTGGTATACCAATCTAAGTGATTATTTGATCAGTCAGGGATTGAATGAATGCCCTTGCGTGTTATGAAGTTTTATTTCGAATTGCTAGAGCTACAATTTATGTCGTTAACACGAATCTCACTAAGACTCTAGAAGAGCTTGAGAAAACTGCCTCACACCTGAAGATGGAATTTGAGATGAAGGATCTTGGGAAAACTCGTTTACGCCTTGACCAGAAGTTGAACCATTGTTTTGACCGTATTTTGGTATACCAGTCGAACAACACCACGAATATGTTACCTTAAAGTAGACCTATGATCGTCCATAGGTTATATGCAAATAAGACTGTGAAATCTCATCCCTGAATTTCACTGTTATAATCTACATATTTGAATTATTGAGATTTTATATCATCTTTTGGGAATTTAGATTTATTTACTTAAATTTAGATTTTAATTAAAATGGTCACGAAGTTTGAAGGTTTGGAAATTAATTATTTAAAATGCGTAGACCTTTCGAGGTTACAATTTATATTTTTGAATAGAGCTCAATCTCACAAAAGCGTAGGCGTAAACCGTTCGTGAAACGGAATTTTAGCGAAGAAGTTATTAACGTTTGAAGTTAGGGACATTTTTGTAATTTGGCTCCTATTTAGAAGGCTCCAGATTTTCTGGAGCAAAGGAATGGCCACGTGTGTGGCTGAGATGCAAAGAAAAGGAGATAGGAAGGGAAAAGAGAGGGAATCAGAAATAAGAGGAAAGGGAGGACGAATGGAGGGGGAGATCAAGCAGGGAAAGGAGAAAGGTGAGTGGCACCCAACCAAGAAACTAGTCTTCTTGACCAGTTTCCAAACCCGACCCGGTTTCTTGACCCGGTTGTATCTCTTCCGTTCGACATCCGATCGAGGTGATTTTGGTGTCTATGGAAACTCTCGGCGAGCCCAGCATATGTATGGTATTATATTTCCCAATTTCTAACCCAATTTTACAAACCGAAGCCACAAAGTCCACGGTCCTTTGGCGGTTTTCTCATTTTTCCGATGATTTCGACAACGATTATTGTCGATCCCCACCACCAATAGACTCCCCTCAACCCCAGGAACAAAGCCCAAGCATTGGTTGAGGCGTCGGAGTTCGTTTTGGCGTTGAATCAAGAACACCCATTTCTAGGGCTTTTAGCGAGTTTGGATGAAATTGGGACACTTCCCGACCGAATTGGTCTTGGCCACAGGTATGAAAATCGTTCCCCTCACTGAGATATACTTGCTTGTAAAATTTGGTAATTTTTAAAAATAGTTGAATTTTCCAGCGAGTTGGGCGGCCACCCACCACCCGCGGCGGCACACGGCCAGTGGGCCGACGATGTCTTCCCAAGTTTAATTAGATTCCCAAATTTCATAATTGATATCCGTATGATGTGGTTTGATTGATTGAACGTAGTTTCATTATGATACATCACTCTACTATTGTATGAATCGACGATTCGACCGTTGGATCATCACCAAACTTTAATACTTTATAGTACGTAATACTTGAGGACAATAGGAACTTTCGAATCGAGAATCCAAAGTACGGATCTTCCCGAATTAGATTTGTAAGTTCGTAAAATAAAACATTGACCACAACTTGAATTCATGATTGGCAGAGATCCGACCATTGGATCGCTATGAAAATTTAATATGTTGGTCTAAAAGCATAATGTGGACCTTAGGAAGTTACGGATCCGGAATCCAATGTGTGGATCTTCCGGATCAAATTATGTAAAGTGTGGTCCTACTGTTGACTGAGAATTGACTTTTGTTCGACATGTCTCGAAACGTTCTAAATACTTAAATAAGTACTATGGGAGACCAAGTGAAGTCTAGTGGACCTGCATTGGTTAGAGAGCAACTTGAATATTTGTGATATGGTTATTACCTTAATTTCTTATATTAATATCACATGTGTATGTCTTAGTCTTATAAATGTGATTTTTGTATATTTAGCCATAGACTTATGTTATTAATCATGATTTTGCTTGTCTCCTAATTATGATTGGGATATATATGTGTTTAAATTATCTTTTAGTAAGGTGAAGGTTAAGTATGATAAATGTTATGGCTATGTGATCTTAGAATCCTGTTAGAAGTATTATGTAGAATTTTTATGCATGTAGGACAAGATCATTAGTAATCATGATAAGTTGATAGAGCATGTGCCTATATTGTAAATCATAGGGGTTGAGGTAAAGGTAGATTGTGTGTTGAATTGACTGCACCATGTAGCAGAGGTACATGGATGGTCCTGCTTGGTTAATCTGCATTGGGGGACCATACTATTTATGGATTGCGCTTGGTTAATCCGCGTTGGGCGACCCTTATGGCCTTGTATGCTTAGGAGTGGTCATGCTTGGTTAATCCACATTGGGTGATCACTTCCTAACAACTGTAAGAGTGACTTTGCTTGGTTAATCCACATTGGGGGGTCACTGCCTACTTGGTTAATCCGCATTGGGGGGTCACTGCCTACTTGGTTACCTTCTCAGGGGTGGCTCTGCTTGGTTAATCCGCTTTGGGGGGCCACTTCCTGTTTGGTTACTTATGTAAGTTCGGTCGAACTGTGTCACTCTAGCCTTAGTTTTTAGTGTTTTTCATGAACTATAGTTTCGAGGACCTTGGGTTTTGACTTAGAAAAGCCGTTGGATGTCTGGGTGACTCTTTCGAAGATTTCGAAGGTTTGGTATTGATTTCTTATGAATGTTTTATATTCGGGGTTTATAAACTGTGATTCTGGGATTGTGGATTGACGCTGGATATGAGTGTTGTTATTATGAATATTTTAGTTGATCAATGTTTCTAGAGAATAATAGTGTGCATTGTTAATTCTTTAATATGTTACACGCTATGAATTGTGATTTTATGTAGGAAACATGATGATTTATGTGCAGAATGTTCGAGTGTAGTGAAATAATGAACTATGAATGGCTTGATCCCTGATTAGGGTACGTTGGCAGTCTAACGAGGAGGTTAGATGCAGCCATAAAACATAGGAAAATTATTATGCAGTTGGATATTGAGTTATGCCTTGTACATATCCCGGATGCGAGATTTGTTAGATATACAGATGCTGGATGACGTCACGTGTCGATCTTGAATGTATGTTGAGATCGGGGTGTGACAAAGCGGACAATATCGTGCTACGGCGGAGTCGAGCCTGGGATGTGGTGGGGGCCCGGGTCGGGATGTGACACGAAATGCGCATGTTTATTCTTTTCAATTTTTACGAATATTTGTTTGGTTGTTAATTTATTTTTAGTTACAAGCTAGTAGCTATATGGGTTGCTATTTTTAAATATTCATTTGAATTCAAGTCTAATCTTCTACAAAGAGTAATACGTAGACCAAATTTTTAGAGCAAATTTGTAAATCATTTGACATGTCATCAAAATGATTAATTTAGTGCCCATTCATTACTTATACATAATAATTAAATACTCGAAAACATCATTATTTTTTTAGTCTCATATTAACAAGGTTAGTAAAAAAGAAAAAAACACCTCACGATTTATACAAAAACACTTTAAAAGTTCTGATGAAAAACAAAACTCATTGTCTATCTACATGTAAGCTCAGAGTTTTTTAATTTCCTTCCCTAGATACAAAATAAATTAGTCTTTCTGTGTTTCTAAATTATTGAGTTTGAACTGCTTTTCTAATAGTTTTATCGAGATCTTATGTGTGAAAATAAATAATTTTCTTATATGAAATTAGGGCACATTTTTTGGCGTCACTTGGGCCTCAAAATTCTATGGACCGGCCTTGTTGAGTGTAACACAAGGTACAACTGAGAGACAAACGATGACCACCGCGATATTGTCTATCTACTTGTAAGTCCCGAGTTTTTTGGCTTTCTTCTCTCAATACAAAATAAATTAGTCTTTCTGTGTTTCTAAATTATTAAGTTTGAACTGTTTTTTTTAAATATAATTTTATCGATGTCTTAAGTGTGAAAATAAATAATTTTATTATATAAAGTTAAAGCACATTTTTTAGCATCATCCCGGACCTCAAAAATCTATGCACCAACACACATTAAAAAAAATTCTAATAAAATACCAACGATAAAAGGGTCAATAATGTGTGCGTGGGTAAATGGGAAACTTGCTTAGCAATTTAAATCTTACAAGAAACACTACGACACCATTTTAAAGCTTGGAAGGGAATACATAAGTAAAGAAGGATTTGGATTTCATTTGGATTTAAATTGTGAAGATCCTAAGGATTCTCACATTTTAGTCATTCATCATGTATTGTGCGGTCAGAAACTATTTGACTTTTTTTATTTAAAATTAAACACAAATAGTACATGACAAAAACTGACCGCACGATGTATGATGAACGGTTAGGATGTGAGGATCCTTATGATTCCCACACAAAATGGATCCGGAGAGAATCCTCTTTCAAGAAAGAAAATCGATTATGAGCGGAATTATTTCACATGCAATTCATACGTTTCAAGTTTAAAATTCTTATGATTTTAAAAAATGTTAAATTTTAAAATTTTCACATGCAATCCTGGGAATTTCTTTTTTTTGGTAAAAATCCTGGGAATTTCTTCATTAGCATGAAATGAATATTTGAATAATAGATTCATGGGAATTTATCTTGAAAAATAATACGTGAACATTTTAAAATTAAAATAAAACATAGTCCGTACTCTGACAAGAACCACTGACGTACGGTGGTACATGGACGCTGTCACATCAGTCCCATACTCAACGGTCAAGATTAAAGGCTATGAATCCCTGGACGGCCCAGATCGGAGGTTTCCCATAATACTCCTTCCCTTTCCCCTCTCCTCAGTTCGGCACTGTGAGTTTCAACTTTGAAAGCAAAATCTTCTTCTCTCTTTCTCTCTCTACTTTTCTCTCTTTTCGGCTTTTGGGGTTTTAATCGAATGGACAGTGAGAGCAAGTCCAACGGGGCCTTTTAGCTCGATGGACCGTGAACAGAACAGAACCAAATTGCTGGGGCGATTAAGTCCAGCTCATGTGGGCTTCAGCGTCGAAAGGAGACCGAGCTACAGGCCCAGCATGAATAATTGGCCCGAGAGCTCGAGGTAGAGATGATGCAAGGGTGACGTCAGTCATGATTTAAAACATGGGTCATCAGACCCCCTCGAGGGAGAACACAGGAATATTTGGCAGGGATTCATCCCGATTCCGATCTCGACTTAAAACTCCATTAAAAACTGTAATTTAAGCACAAAAATGATGCTAAAATGA
>JAOTRO020180909.1:0-11341 GCA_028566515.2 Pyracantha coccinea | reverse complement strand
GGATTTGTTGTAACTTCATCTGTGATGTTGGAATTGATTTAAGTTGGTTCATATTTCTAAATGCTTCCGCATGTGGCTTCGTCACGCTCACGTGACGGCCGCATGCCCTGATTTAGGTCGGGGTGTGTCAACTTTATCCTGATTTATGAAGTATTGTGTCATGTAATTTCTCTTTGTATTACCTAAAAAATGTAACTTTTCTTAATTTGTATGTAAATCATCCAAAAATTGCGATATATGTTACTTTTGAAGCTCACAAACATCGACTGATAGTAAAGGATGTGGACATAAAAAAAACCTTGTAATTTCAGCATTAGTCACTAAGGAACTAATGCTCCTGTGTTAGTGAGACCTAAAAGTTAAGGGCAAAATAGTTTGTTTTTGTGTGGTGAAAAACTATGATTTTATCTTGGTTTATGAAGTAGTTTGTCATTGTAATGTAATTTCTTTTTGTATTCTCTAAATTTTTTGTTTTTTATTTGTAGGCAAATCTTCCAAAAACTACAGTTTGTGTTACTTTTGGAATCTCACGAAGATTGACTGTAGTAAAGGAGGTATACCTCAAAAACCTTGTAATTTCAGCATTAGTCACTAAGGCACTAGTACTCCTGTTTCGTGACACTTGAAAGTTTAGGCTGAAAGAATTTTTTTTTGGAGTAAAACTACGATTTTATCCTTGTTTATAAAGTAGTTTTGCAATGTAATTTTTTTGTATTTCCTAAAAAATGTAATTTTTTTTTTGGTAAAATGAATGTAATTTTTTTTGTTTGTAGGTAAATCATCCTATTATCTGATCATCATCTACTCTACACTATTTACAACACACATGCACAATTTTCAAAATCATTTGATAATATAAAAGTACTACCAGTTGCACTCGTGCAATGTTCTAATCACCATTCTTACGAATTGGGACTCACCACTCACATTTCATATGCCTCGCTAGATATGAACTTTTCTCTATTCTCACCACTCCTCATTCAAGTTTTAATCGATCAACAGCACAACCCAAAGTCATGTAAAAAAAGACACCAACTGTGGCACCAACTCCTGTTACTATGACCAAAACCATTCCACCCTGATGAAATGGTAGACTGAATAATGCCTTCAGATTTTTACTACGGTCAACACTTTCTTTCTCCGACTGGTGACGCTTGTTGAATAGCGACAGCCTGATTCAGTTTGGTTCAGACTTGGTACACTACATCTTTCGGCTGCTTAAGACTGAACCGGTCAGCCTTGTTCAAGCATCAGGTTATGAGAAAAGAAACAAGTTTACAACGAAGAGGAGATTGTCTGTTCAATCACTCCACTCTTTGGCAACAAAGAATCTCCATTCACCCAAAACGCGCAGGATGAGAGAGAGAGAGAGTGAGAGAGAGAGAGAGAGAGAGAGAGAAAGGAAAAATCTATAGAAGCAACTGAAGACCATACTTTGAATCATATTAGCCGATTAAGTTACAACACCACCTATTCATAGCTGGGGAGATGAGTGCAGCATCTAACAAAATTCACCCAGTCCCTACTAACTCAATACTTTTTCGTCAGTCCTACTGAGCATAAGATATTTACAAGAAAACCAAGCGCAACCGGTCAGTTTCTATAACGTAGATGCCTGTGACCTGTCGTCAATTTCTAGATTTTCAGTACCATTTACAAGTTCTTGCCGAACCACCAACTGTTCAGTTTCTAAAATATAGATTTGCGCCTGTGCACTTTTGATCGCTTCCTCGATGTTTCAAAACCATTGACACTTTCTTTTCGCCTTTTAATGGCATTACCTAGGGAACCAGCTTGCAAGGCTTCAGCAGTCATCCTATACCGGACAACATTTGTTACAATGGCATATGCAATGACCTTTGTTTTTGGGGTCAGGATGACATTTCTCTCAACAATGGCATTCTGCCCACAGCATGATTCTTGAATTGCTGTGTGTCTCAGCTTTTGCAATACTGCATCCTTATCAAGTGTAAGACAGTCTTCTGGAACCTGGACAATAATAAGTCACAGTAATGTCAGGCTTCCCTTAGAACACAGAAGGGCGACATCCTTGATTTCGAAAATCAAGGATATGTAATTTATAACTACTAACAGCATATAAGAGACAAGGTTCGAACTTCTAACCAACCTTAAAATTAAGAGGTACAACAATTTCTGTGGACGGACAACCACAACTATTTATGAAGTTGAATTTCAAAACCATATCAAATGATTTTCCCTGCAAGGTTCTCCTGATACATATCGAATTCAAAAATGTGAGAACGTGACACTGTTAGATAACACATCATAAGCTATTAGCCTATTGGATCATCCGCATACATCAGAATGGAGTTTTAAGTGCTAGAGGACAAGAAAGTGAGAGCAGTTATGATAATGAGAAGGAGAGATGAGAAAATATATGTAGAGAGGTTCATAAATAAAAAACTGAGTTGTTTGGTATCCTTCTTGAATGAAATTTTTTGTTTTTGAAACTAACCAGTATTAAGTAATTTACCTACCATTCAGAAATTTAGATCCAAGAACGATACCAAACAGGCCCCAAACAATTTAAGAAACTTTTATTTTTATCTTTGGTTCTATGTTTCCTTCTTTTCTTCCTCACCGCCCTCATCTCTCATCTCTCTCCTTTCTTGCATACCTCTGTCTAAACTCTAAAAAAACAATGGGACCAGACGAACCAAAATATGGGAGTCTCCATGCAGATTATACCATTAAGAAATACAAATAAAGCGGAATTTACGATACCAAATATCAAACTGCTGGAGAGAACCATACAAGTCTCGACTGATCATGCTGTTTTCTCATTTTAAATAAAATCTATATTTTACATAGTTTACAATCACTTTAAGTATTTATGACCTATCTTATTTGAAATTCAAAATTGAATAGAAGTAATTCAGTTTAGCATACCTTTTCAATTGAAATGGTTCCTTCTGTAGAATAGCTGATTTATACCCTTGATTGTCTAAGAAGGATATCTAGGATGCAAATATAACAGGAGGGTTAGAACCAAATCCGGGAAAAGGAAATATAACAAGATAATTTGAAGGGGATGTCTAGTAGAAAAGGAATGTGCCCTAAGCTTCCCACACAAATTCACTAAGTTGAACAATCTCGAAACAATGCACTGTTCCTACGCTCAGTTGCTAAAATACAAGAATGGGAACTGTTACAAGAGATTTCTTTGGTGCAAAGGTCAACTGCTTCAAAAATTAGTCTACTATGGCTTGGGTGCCAGAGCAAAGCAGTAACTTTTGACACAAAAACAAAACTAAGCACCTAACGATCTGGTCAGTCGGTAAATGACAAGAATGCAAATACGCATCTATGAATATGGAAAAAGCTATATATAAAAAAACATATAACCATTTGTGAATAAGAGGATCATTTCTGAGGGGCCGCTGTAAACAAGTTTCTTATCGCAGTGCTAGAATGAAAACGAAAGATAAACTATATCCAACAAGATGTAGTGATTTCTTGCTTACAGCGGGTTTCATAACTTCCCTACATTCACAAAGTCGATTGTATACAAAAAAAAATGTCAGGGTTCATCCTTACAGATATAAAAGAAAATGGTCAACCGTTTTATATTTACAGTTATTTGGTTCTATAGACGGGCCTGTAAAATACAAAAACTAAAGATGAAAAATTTAAGATGTGGTCTGTCAGTAAATGATAAGGAAGCAAGTAGCAAGATCAACGAAACAAGTATCTTAAAGTAATTTCACCTCAATAGATTTGACAAATGGCAATGGAGCTTTCTGTCCATGTACACTTGCTATGCGGAGGCTCCAGTTCACATTCTTTTTATCTGTAAGCAAGTGAATGGACTATGTGAGAAAGATGAAACTAAAGTTTACTAATTTGAGGACAATTCATGGAACTACTGAGACTTGTTAATCATGTCTGAGAACAAAAACAAGGAGTAATTAGAGAGTAGTCCATTACCATATATAGGGCATCACTAGTAATAGTACAAAGCATTTGCAAACGTTGATATGTAAACAATATTCAGCGCTAGACAACCACTATCGCACTACCCCAATAGATTAAGCTTTTAAGGGCCAGGGATGTGTATCCAGTTAACACATTCTGTGTGTGGATAGGCTAAGAAATGTAGAGAGATATTCATATAGCGGCCCCATCCTCCATGCAAACCAACAATTAATTGGGGAATGGGTATGGAGGTTTCGAACCCATTGCCTCCCGCAAACCAAGGCTCGGATATTTTGTTAGACAACCACTGGACACCAAAAGCTTCAGTTTTTATTCAGGGAGTGGACCAAAAATGTGTATGAAATTAACACTAAAATATTCTCTGCAGAAGAGCGGTCACAGTCAAAGCTGGAAAAGGTCAGGGGAAAAAGAAGAAGAATGAGCTTCAGTGCTAGATCTAATAGCAAACCAAAGGACATAAATGGCATTCACGTATAATAGAGTTGTAAATTTACTAGAAGCACACTGAAAGCATCTCCTGTACATCCAAAACAAGCATACATGTGAGACTCTCTGCACCTTGTACAAAATATTTAACATGGTAAACATGAAACCTTACCTAAACTCAAGGCTTGAGTTAGAATGATCTGAAAAAGATCTATCCGGACAAATGGAGGAATCTGAAGATTTAGAAAGTCCATGACACCTGAAATAACCTGTTGCCGAAATGAATAAATAATGATGCAGGAGACCGAATCTAAATGTTGAAATAAAATGAACAAATTGGAGCTCAGCATTCTGATTCACGCCCCTATTGATAAAGCTCAGATAAGACCTGATGGGATGAGCACATGTACAATATGCATAATGGGCAACAATAAGACTTCATCAGCAGAGGTACAAAAGCTTGTCTAAAAAAAACTACATTGATGGTATACATTTCAATACCTTATCAACAAGTCCATGGATCACTAAATTTGCTTTCTTGTCCTTTGGAGTTTTCTGCGAAGTAGAATAAAGCACGTAATAAATAACTGTTAATAAACTTGATGTGACATCTCCAATTTTTTGCAGCCCATAAACAAAAGCCATAAACTAGAAGGTAATTACCTGAAGGTTGACAATTACAATCTTTCCCCCACCACGGAGCGATTTCAGAGGAAGGTTGCACGCTGGAGTGATCTGCAAACTGCAGAAATAACACCAATCAGGAAGAACTTCATGCCCTAAACTATTTATAGCCTGATTCATCCTCCCGTAGCCCTAGTTTCAGTAAAAAAGGGTTTGTGAAATTCATTTCAGAATTCGACTAAGGAATTTAACTTTAAACGTTATTATGCTACAACTAAGTAATCACTGTATATGGTCCATCAAAACCACAAAGTAATAGTAACTACCACACAATATCCTTATAGACAAAAGCTAAGCTACCGTTGTGACAGCTAAATTAGGTAACTCTGTTTTTACCTTGTCCCCAAACATAATACAACATCAGCCATCCTGCAGTGCTTCTCAGCCAGATCCATCTCCTTTGAGGGCAATGCATCCTGAACACATAGCAAAAGCAAGAGAGCATTTCTCAGAAACATCTTTTCAAAAAAATGTATGAACAAGCCACGTCCCCAGAAGATTCTCCCTATTTCTCATCCTATATAGCTGAAAGTGACGTACAATTCGAATGCAATTATATATTTTACTTTTGACTCTTCGTCAAAGAGTTTCCATGCAGACAAAACAAGTGTGGTAAATGAAAATTTTCTTTTATGGGAAATACAAATTTTGTAGATGCACAGAACAGAGGTACATAAGGAGATGAAAACCATCCTCTTAGGTAAACCATACCACAAACTTATAATAAACAAAAACACTAACTCCCAACGTGTCAAGGTATACAATACTAGAATGAACATTCCTTAAATACTTACACGATGATACCCAAAAGAGGCAAACACTTATTTGAATAAAAAAACGATTAAATCAAAATTAAACTGACAGATTAATAAAATGAAAGCCAAGAAATTATTTTTTCACCATGGACATCCAAACAGAACATAAATTATTAGTAAGCAATACCTCCCAATCCAGAACTGTATCTTTAAGCCTTGCTCTACAATTTTTATCTGAGCACCGTCTTGAAGTCTCCTTCAGTCCAATAGTCTCAACCTCAAAATCCCTCAAATACCTTAACAAGTTTAAATCATGAAATTAAATTTGATAAAAGTACGACCCAAGGAACCAAACGATGAAGCAAACAAAATATTAACTTCTGTACACTAAACGTTTCCCGGCCCAATTCCCAAGAAAAAGAAAAATGATGAGGAAAGGCAACAATAACAGGATGATAAAAAGAGAGAGCCTTACTCGACTCCACAAGAAGGGCAGGTTTCCAGAAAGGAGTTACCATGTAACTCAGCAAGTTTCTCCCTCGGTATTCCAGATCGAAGATGAAGACCATCAACATTCTAGCATTCAAACATAAAAGGTAATAAACATGTAGAGACACAAATGAGCTATTTATGCGGGTCGGGTGCAAGAATGAAAGACGAAAATAGTGCATAAATAGTAACAAGGTCAGACAGAAAAATAATACAAACAGTCAAACACAAAGGAATTAAATTATTAATGCGTCCCTGCCCCAGCAAAGGAAAAAACAAAAAAACACAATGGCCACAAACTTTTTAATAGTAAAAAGACTATGCCCTTCCCCCAGTCCCAATATAGGAATAGGACACAGGAGAATGTAGACTTGAAAATGCTAGCATCCAAAGCATGACCAGATGTTAGAAAATGCTAGCATCCAAAGCATGACCAGATGTTAAGCCACGTGAATAACTAATTTTTAAAAATTATCCATAATTTTCAATATAAAGAAATTCTGCAAGGTTGACCAAGTAATGTATACCTGGCTAATTACAAACTTCAAAATTCCAGCTCTCTCCAGTTCAACCAAAGCTATATGAGTCAAGCTCGGCATTGCACGATGAAATGGCAATGATGCTTCCGGCAAAGCCTTGCCTTCACGCTGCACTAGTAAACAGAAATCAGCAACATCCATAGTGCTCTGCAGATACATGAGTGCTGCTATCTTTTGTAATTATTATTTTGGTATAATTATGATTGTTTCTTGTATAGCTAGGATAAGCCGAAAAGGTCGAAACAATGAGGACTATTTTACTCAGTTTCTCATACAAACGTAACTAATGACTAGACAAGAGAGAGAGAGAGAGAGAGAGTTAAAATAGACCCGAATTCCTTCCAAAAATCAAGTTCTTAAAGAGATCGCTGGGTATTTGGAATCAGTTGCTCCTCTCTAGGTTAGTTATTTCACTATGGTTGATGTAGCAGACGTCTTTCCTTGTAAGTTTTATCTTATAAATCCAATTTGTGTTCAAATGACTCAAATAGTCAATTTTTAAGTAGTTAGTATCCGGTAGAAGCATTAATCCATGTTAGATGTGATTCTTTTTCTTATAAAACACAAACTTTATTTGCGAAAAAAGGATACTTCTGCGATGGATAAGAAGTACATCATAATTAACAATAGACCTTCAAAACTTAAACCAAAATTACATTCAATACAAAACTCCCCTCCAATCAAGAGTAATCGCACCACAAGGAATATCATTAATTTTGAAATGACAAATCACAAAGAAAAAATTTAACTCTACGTATTTGGTATGAGGTTTTGTGATTCTCACCTGCAGAGTCCAAATTCCCTTTGGACCTCGAAAGTCGGGTATACCACAAGAAGTCGAGATTCCTGCACCTGTAAACAGTACTAGATGCTTACTCTGCAAGTGCAAGGAATTTTTTAGAAAAATTGATTAAATAAGATCGAATATGAAATATACATATTGTAATGGGATGTGTAGGTTCAAACCTTTTGTATCAACATAGCAAGCCGCTCAATCTGCCATTCCCAAAAAATAAATTCATGCACATGATGTCAGCATAAAAAGCATACATACACAAACTCATACGTCCGCAAAGAATAGAACACATAAATTAAAGATCACAAAAGTGCACACATATGCAATGGAGCTTGCAATTAGCAAGCATATCACATTACATTTCAAAATGTTTAAGTAAACCTTCATAAGTTTACTTTGTAAATCTCTAGAATATCAGTGAAATTGAATAATCAAAACATCACAAATTTGGGAGCTAAGGGATAATCCAAGACTCTTAGGCCTCGTCTGTTCGAGAGGGTTGACTTGGGTAATACTACTCACCATACTGAAAGCATTTTGAAGGAAGAAATGGATGATAACTTCCTTATTTTGTCCAAGTCGAAGGTTAATCATGAAGAAAAGTAGTCCAATTTAATAGTACCATTTTTGTGAGGATTAGTAGGGATATCTTTTGTTCCTGAATAGTCTTTAACTTGGACAAAATACTAAAGTTGTCATCCGTTTCTTCTTTCAAAATGCCCTTCAATATGTTGAGCAGTTCCAAGCCAATCCTCTTTAACAAAACGAGGCCTTAAATTCTTCAACAGATATGTAAGTCCTGGATAACAACAAAAGGGAAGGAAAAGATTGTGTTTTTGTCCACTCAATCGGTATAATTCAACTACATTCGAACCAAATGTGTTAACCGTGAAGCTGATAATCTCTACCTCTTTAAGGGTATAAACATAGATGTTTGGGATTACCAAAACACAGGTAAGGAAGTAACGAACTCATTGATCAAAAAAGCAAGTAAAACTCAATCACAATGCAGATAAATGCCTAAACCCAAATATCAGATCTTAATCAGCATTAAGTTTTAGGAACAAATCCATGTTCCCCAGCAAAACAAAGCCATAATTGTACCAAATGCAAGCAAAAAACCTAACTATCATTCATCACAACTCCAGAAGATCAACAAAGACATCAACTTTAAGAACAAGTAGCAATTGAAAACAAAATTGGTCAGGGAAAAAACTCAAAAGATTCTCACTTTTTCTTGCAAAACTTGAGGCGTGTCGAAATGTTCAGTCATTCCGACTTGGCCCACATCTTCTATGTAGGAAAGCTTCTCTGCATAACCCAAGGACATGGTCACTATGATGCGTCGTGTACCACCTTCGCCTTGTACCCCTCTCTCTCTCTCTCTCTCTCTCTCTTCTCTCTCTGAAAGTTTTGATCAAAAGGTAGAGAGTGAGAGAGGCCCTTTCGGCTTTTTATTTCTTCTATTTCTTCCCTCTCTATTGCTCGGGGAGTTTGAGACCCAACCCAAAATTGGTACTTTGACGAGACTCCTGGGCTCTTTAGCAATAAAAGGAAGTAATTTTGTCTCAGCAACTTTTGATGGTTAGGATTAACCAGGATTAATCTTTTCCTCTATAAATATGGGTTCATGTTAACTTCAACAAAAGTGATGATTTGTGTTTTCTAAGTTAAAAAATAATAATAATAACTAACTATTATTACGATTTATTGGTATTCTTCTTTATTTGTAATTGAAATCTTTCATAGTCGAAACTTAGAGGGTGTATTCAATTGAGATTTTGAGGGACACTTTTTTGACACGCATTTTGACATAGTTTTTTAGGTATTTCGTAACCTCTCTTGGTGATTCAAACCGTCTATTTATCAATTTATTCATAGATCATCCTTACAAAAAATTAAACAAATTCAAAATAATTAAGACATTCATTTTTTATGAAGAAAAATGAACGACTACGATTACACAAACAAACACTAAAATGACTACCGTTTGATCCAAAGGTCATATAAATGTCTTAATGATTTTCAATTTGTGTAATTTTTTTCAAGCATAATCTATGAGCAACGAATTTAAATATAGACGTTTCAGATTCTTGAAAAAGGTTATGTCATGGGTCTTACAAAATATGTGTCAAAAAAAAGTTACTAAGTAGCCATTTGGGTGTTGTATGGGTTCACCTTATTATTACGTTTTTTTTAGAGAAATTGATAAAAATGGGTCACTTCCTTAATTTTGGGACCAAAATAGGATCTTTGGTATATGCACAGAACATGCACATGACATACACAACAATATGACAGAAATAGAAATTTTCAAAACTTGGAAATGACCTAATTGCTCTCGTATATAAATGAGTTATTTCGTCCAACCTAATCAGCATTTACTCCTTGTTTGAAAACCTCTCTCGCACGGCCCCCATCTCTAGAACCCTATATCCCCAAATGATGCGGCCCAAATCCTATCCAATTTCCGACCAACGCCAAGTTTCCAAACTTTTCTATAATTTTCGAGCCAAGACGAGTTTTGTACCCATCGATTCAAACAATTGTAATGGCAAAAAAAAAAAAAAAAAAAAAAGAGGCGTTTTGAATTGAATTTTCATTATTTGAACTTAGGTTTTCCCAATTTGGAAATTTAGGGTTTTGTGTGCGATTGACTGTTTTGTATAGTTAATTTAGGGGAAATTAACGAATTAGGCTTTAGGGTTGTGTAATTTCATGTAATTTGAAGTTAATTTTGTTCATGGTTTGTTCGATATTCATTTGTGCCATACTATATACTTATTATGTGAATGTGCTTTTGATAATGGGTTGTGCATACTTTCTACATATTTTGTGCATGGGCTTTTGATATTGGGCTGAGCAAATTCTAGGCAAGTTGAAAGGTGTATGTTTAATTGTTAATATAAATAAGGTTGTGTGTACACTAATGTACTTGTTCAACCACTAAACGTATCCTTACAACAAACTGACACAATAACCAAAAGATGGCATTGGTTTTAGCAAAATCTGGACAACCCAACCGATGCACATTATATGCACGTCATGCACATATAATGCTCATGATATGTACAATTTCTCCAAAATTTCCTAATTAACCATCTTAATACAGGGCTTTTAAATTGGAGTAAGTAAAATTTTGATATTTTGTTATGTTATTTTAAGCATAACTAAAAGCATGCAGTGAGTGTTTGTGCGTGCATCTGTGGAGTGAGTAGTGTCAAATGTGTGCTTTTAATAAGTGAACTAATGCATGAGTACCTAGGTGGCGAAAATGCCAAAAGGACATGAGTGGGAAAAATGGCGGCAAAAAGGACATGAGTGGGACTATGTGTTTTGGGCTTAGGGATTCACTTAAGCACTTGCCACCAAAACGAATCCATAAGACTTAGTGATAAGACAAGGTAGATATAGGGTGTAGTAACAAGACAAAATAGATATAAGTTCTTATAATTTGATTTGCACACTTGCTTACATGGTAATGATGACAGCTTGGGTGTCGTCTATTACTACCATTCATTGATGGTTTTTTTGCAATTATGACTAGTTTTTTAGGCTCTTTATTGGACATGGCTAAAAGATTGTGTCTGTGTTTGTGTATCTTTCGGAAGAAAAAACGGAAAATAGAAAGGCCATATAATTAGGAAGAAAAAAGAACATGAGAAAAGTAAAGGAAAAGAAAAGGCTGTATTGAA
>JAOTRO020180900.1:0-11342 GCA_028566515.2 Pyracantha coccinea | reverse complement strand
TATCTCATCACATTCATCAACCTTGTTGAAACACAATTTTCCACACGAGTTAAAGTTCTTCGCAGCGATAACGGTCCTGAATTTTTGATGACACAATTTTTCTCAAATAAGGGAATTCTACATCAAACAAGTTGTGTCTTTACTCCACAATAAAATGGAGTAGCAGAGTGCAAACACCGCCATTTGCTCAATGTTGCTAGATCCTTACTTTTTCAATCTCATATTTCCAATAAATTTTGGGGTGATGCAATCCTCACTGCTACCTATCTCATAAATAGGACTCCCACTCATCTTCTTCACGGCAAATCACCATATGAAATACTCTATCAGAAACAGCTCGCATATGCACATTTACGAGTGTTTGGTTGTTTATGTTTCGCTTCCACACACCACAGTCATCCTACCAAATTTGATGCAAGAGCCACACGTTGTCTTTTTCTTGACTATCCATATGGCACTAAGGGTTATCAGGTTTACGACCTTCAAACAGGTAAAATATTCATTTCCTGTGATGTTATTTTCCATGAAAATGTGTTTTCTTTTTCATTTTCCCCTGCAGTTTCACCTCTTGTGCTTCCATATGCTCAAGATACTGACTTTGATGGCACCATCATTCATCAGTCCATTCCACTAGAGCAGGTTTCAGTCGACACATCGCCTTCTTCGCCGATGAGTCATGCTTCGATTCCTTCTCCCCTTATTTCAACATCATTGCCACGTCTTAAACGACCCACTCATGCATTGGTTATCTTCAACAATATCACACAGACATCAACCTTCCTTCTCAGTCCATCCCTTCATCTCACTCGGCATTGACCAAAATGATAGGTACTTCTTACCTTTTGTTTGATGTACTCACATATGATCGTTTATCTACTCAACATCGTGCTTTCACCACGTCCATTTCATTTGCCATACAACCCAGTTCATTCTCACATGCCATAATCAACCCTCAATGGCGTTTAGCCATGGAACAAGAACTGGCAGCCCTTGCAGCGAATAGGACATGGTCTCTTTAACCATTGCCCATTGGAAAGAAGCTGGTTGGATGTAAGTGGGTCTATAAAATTAAATTTCGATCTGATGGATCCATTGAGCGATATAAAGCACGCTTAGTTGCCAAAGGTTATAGCCAAATTGAAGGCTTAGACTATTGCTAGACTTTTGTTCTAGTTGCAAAAATGACTACAGTTCGCATTCTCCTTGCCGTTGCCTCAATCCAACAATGGCACCTCTACTAACTTGACGTTAACAACGCCTTTCTCCATGGTGATCTTGAAGAAGATGTCTACATGTTCTTGCCTCCTAGTTTCGAACGAAAGAGGGAGACACGAGTTTGTAAACTTCATAAATCTTTGTATGGGCTTAAGCAATCATCTCGTCAATGGTTTATCAAACTCTCCTGTGCTCTTAGAAATGCCGGTTATCAACAATCCAAGGTAGACTATTCATTGTTCGTCCGAAACCATGATGGTAAATTCATTACCCTCTTTGTCTATGTTGATGATATTATCTTGGTAGGGAATAACATACAAGCAATTGAGGATACCAAGTCTTTTCTTATGAAGCAATTCAAGTTGAAAGACCTTGGCCAATTAAAATATTTTTTGGGCATTGAAATTGCTTGCTCTAGCAAGGGGATCACTTTCTCACAGAGAAAATATACCCTTGGAATGACGAAGGTCAATGCATTACTGATCTTTCTTCCTATTGTTGGCTTGTTGGGAGACTAATCTACTTGACGATCACGCGCCCGATTTGGTTTATGTTATCCACATTCTTAGTCAATTTATGGAGAAGCCTCGAACTCCACACTTGGAGGCAGCCCACCGAGTCTTACGATACGTTAAGCATACACCAGGGAAATTTATTTTTCTCTTTGCAAGAAGTCCAATTCAACATAATGCTTTTTGTGATGCGGATTAGGCCAGATGTCGTGAGACACATCATTCTACCACCGGGTACTGTGTATTTCTTGAAGAATCCTTGATCTCTAAGAAAAGCAAGAAACAACACACCGTGTCACGTTCTAGTGCAAATGCGGAGTATCGTTCAATGGCGGCAACTTGTTGTGAAGTCACTTGGCTGAAATATGTTTTACAAGACTTGGGTATTAAACATAAACATCCAGTCAAGTTATATTGCGATAATCAAGCAGCACTTCACATCGCTTCGAATCCGGTCTTTCACGAAAGAACAAAACACATAGAAATTAACTGCCACCTTGTATGAGAAGGGGTTCAAAGTGGAATGATCAGGACATCTCACATTTCAACCATGAAGCAACCAACCGACATCTTCACAAAGCCACTGAGCTTATATCAGTTTACGACTTTGCTTTGCAAGTTAGGAATAATCAACATCCATTCCAACTTGAGGGGGAGTGTTGAGTAAACCAAAGTTTGTCATCAGTCCCTTGATTTAAGGAGTCCATTTCCTTGATTAGTGTACAGCATCTCAGATTGCTTTTCATCTACTTAGGAGTCTAACTCAAGTAATAGCTTGTACAAGCCTTAATTTCAGGATCTTGATTTATCCATGTATCTGTATAAGTCTCTCTTTATACCAATTACTTTTTACTCAGTGAAACCCATTCTCACAGAATATAAGGCTTCACACTATATTACTTATATAGAGTACATAACCCTAATAGGATACGTCCATCATATACCTATTAATAATCCTCATGCATCTATACTTTCTTTAATTAGATCCTAAATATAATAGAAACCATTTTGCCCATATTACTCAAATTCACTAAACCTTAGTGGGCACTGAATATGCTAATTAGTTAATATTCCAAATCCCAATTAGATTTCCAAGCAATTCATGAGTGATTAGAAGACCACATTAGACACTAATGAGATTTCTCCTATGTGCGGTGCTAGGCGAAATGTATTCCAGGATTTTCATGAGACTGATCCGGTAATTTAACATTATAACATAATTAAGTGAACACAACTTAATTATTTCAGCTGTACTCCAGTTTGAATTTTGAATCGATCATATTGATATATGGGGTTTGACGATTATGAATTTAACTATGTGTCTAGAAGCTAGGGTTGAAATTTCAAAGTCTCTATGGTCTCTACTTAGAAAATTCAATTCTAGGTAGTACATGATTTCAAAGTTCTAGAGTCGATTCAGCTAATTATACCGTTGTTCAACTTAACCATTTGCAAAGACCTCATGCAAAGATATCCAGTGAAACGATTCAAACGAGAAGGATTCAACTTCTTCAGGTTTTAGATACGGGACACACTTCAACACATGAGTGCTCATGTCAACCCACGTGTATTTTGCTTAATTGGTTATGTGAGGACAAAAGACACGGCGTGCTAATAAGGAAGACATTTTGCAAAGATTGTTGGTGAATTATGCAAGCCGCATTCTTGGTTTATTCCGTCCTGTTGCATGTCAAGTTTCTTTCCTGGCATACCCAGGAGATTTAGTCCAGAGCATGCCCTTCACTTTCAATCTGTCGAGACTGGTAACCAGTTTGCCTACCGCATGTGGATTGGCTAGTACATATATGGGAGGCCAGACATGGCACATCTTTTAAGTAATCAATTAGCTAGAATATTTTGGAATGACAAATAAAAGGTTGATTAATTAGCAATAATAATGCATTTTATACGTTCTTATCAAATTCATCTCTCTCTTGCACTTTAATTTGTACAGAATTAATCATCAAATTTACCTTTCCAAATCAAAGGCAAGAGACTGTTTCAAAAAGATTGGGTAGTGAAATTCTTTTTTGCACAAACACAATTGAGTAAAAGCATGCAGACTTTTTTTTTTTTTTTTTAAATTAATCATGCACCACAAACTGTACATAAATCATCTGATAGAATGTTGTATCTATAATTTCATTTTCCATGGATACTTAAAAGAAGTTGTACATAAATTCTCTCACTTATGAACATTTGAATCTAAAAATATTTAGATTCCGGTAAAGTTGTAAATTCACACAATGAAACATGTATTTATAGAGTTTTTGGATGAATTTTAATTCAAATATTTTTTAATTGTTTTGAATTTAATTTTGGGTCTTTAAATCTTTTTTTTTCACTGTTAGATTGAATCATATTTGATCTCAATTATTGGATTAAATATATTTAAAAAATTAAATAGGTCCGAATCTGGATCGTTAGGCCAACTTTTTAACTCCTACCCGAAATCTAGGTTAAAGTAACCCAATTTTAGGTTTTTTTTAAAGATCCAATTTTAGGCTTTAATCAAAAACTTCTTTTAAGCCTAATTATTAAAAAAGAATTGAATTAGTTTAAAACTTAAATTTTAGATTTTAACTTAATGGTCGGAGATAATCTAACGAAACAAAAATGTGATTCGTCTATTTTGTGTGACCACTGACCGACATTCGGTAATACATGTCCATTTAGAAACCACTACATTTGAAACCCACAAGTCCCAATGAATTGAAGCTCGCACATTCAAGCCCACTGCAAGTGCAAGCATAGCACTTGATTTCCATGAAAATCTTGAGTTTTGTATGTTTCACCGTACGGTGGTACTATTCACATATCTTTTTTTATTTTTTACACATTTTTTTAAATTTTCGAGAGTCAAATCGAATGAAAGAAGAATATTAAAGAACAAAAATTAACATGAAGTGTGTGAGAGATAAAAAAAAAAATATGTGGATAGTAATACCTTCGGTAAATTAAATTGCCAATCCTTTTGAATTGGTCATTTAGCATTGCGAATATTAAGTTGTTAACAAAGAGTTTTTAATTCCTTTTTTTATTAATGTAAATGTCGCGTTTGGCTTTAAACAAATAGGAAATAAAGGTGTTCCCTCACTATCAGATTACATACGTATGTGAAATAGGGGATTGAGTGTATTCTCAGACTTGTGAACATTTAACTTAATCTATAATTTTCCAGATCGCCTTTTGGGTCTTTGGAGGAGCTACTGTTGTTTTGATTTGTGCAACCATGAACTGTAGGAGTTCATAAGTTTGTTGGCTCTGCAGCCCTTACCTCACCTGCAACTCTGTGTCTTAGAAGTGTAAATGAGAGAATGTAGTTTTGGGTACATTAACGCCATGTTTTGGATTGAGTATGTAGTCTATACGAACTAAAAGTGTTTTCTAATTCCGTCTCGCGGAGAGCTTGAACTTGCTTATGGGTCATAAAAGCGTTTCTGAAAAAGCTCCTAGGACTTCCAAATACTTTCCCATGAAACACATGGATTAATAAAAATTTCAAAGTGTTTATAATAAAAATACTTCTAGCAGAAGAGCTTATAAACATCTACATCAGTGTCTTCTACATAAGCAATCCCAAACGAAAGCATTCAAAGTTATAAGATACGTTGTCGTGCATTAGATTGTTCCAATATCTCATTGAGAATGAAACTGGGATATCAGTAAGAACCTTTCTAGTCTGGTTCTAGCATGTTTTAGTTAATTAAAATTTTGTTTATTGTTTCTTAATTACTATCTAACTTTAGTTGAATGATCTTCACTTATCTCCCAAATATACCAGAAATATAGTGTTAAATTGATTCAAGGTATGGCCATGGTCAACTATCTGCTTTGTAGTTGAAAGAAGAAAAGAAAAGGAAAAGGAAAATAAAAATACCATCTTCTTAATATATACTCACACACATGAAGGACTATGCTCCACTGTTCACGAGGAGGGATTATGAATAACATATCAATGGTTGTACCAACAATAACATATCAATGGTTGTACCAACAACATATTGAAACATTACCAACACAATATTGATGCCATATCCTTGAGAATTTTTTAGTTGTGACGGGAACACAGATGATGCACTACATGTTTTTATGTAAATGGTGGAAAATTTTAATTTTTAAGTTATTAACATTTTAACACACATAACCCACCATTTATATAAAAACGCGTAGTGTACCTCCTCGTGTGACGGTCACACTGAAAAATCTCTCCATATCCTCACCATGTCGAGAGAACATATGGACGTTCATATCAACACCATATCAATAATTGTTTATGATATGAATAATTGTTTATGATATGAATAGTTTGAATGTCCCACTACATGAACAATGAAATGAAATCCCCTTAAGAAATTTAAGACGGTTCTCTATCATAGCTCTTGGTTTGGTAGGCACTGCAAAAATCTGTTAACTTACAGTAAACCTAAGTTCTCAATCATAATTCAAAACCCTAAACCTTTAGGGTTATGATCATTGAAGCCACCAAGTCCGGCATGTGAGAGCCTGTGACAAAGACTTTCAAACTCCAAGCTCTCACACATTCTCTCTATGATTTAGTAAGCTTTGCATACGTATGATTAGAGTTGAATGCGCCGTTAGAGCGTGTTTTTGCCAGCGTGATTCCTTAACATATATTTAACTATTCATTTGCATGCTCCATTGGAGATGATTTAAGGAGATATAAATTTCAGCATGGCAAAACACAAAACCTTGTAATTTTAATTGCATGTTGTTTAATGTTAATCTTTAGTCAAGGAGAGGGATTAGCCAATTACAACTTCTTGACCAGATTCCCATCTACTGTAACTCTTTATATATTGAAATCTCCCTTGAATTAACAGAACTATATTGGTGTTCTATTGGTCTACACCAGTAGTAGGTAGAATATGCTAAAATTAATCTAAATTGGTATCCTTTATCCTATTTTCTAATCCACTCATCAACATGAAACCAATTAGATCAAATTTCAAATATAACTTAAAAACGGTATTGCTTAATCTCAAAACAAACTTTTTTGGAGCCAAACTTAAGAGGCTAGATGTGAACGTAAATATTCTTAAGCTACAAGCGAGTTATGTTCAACCATTAAATAAGTAGAGGTATGCAAGCAATTACCTTCTCATTTCGAGCTTTTGATCATGCAATCTTATACAATGATGATCAAAACTATTTGTTATCTACAAGACCATTTTGCAAAAAAATTAACTAAATTCGAAATAGTTTATGCATCTAATGAGATAATTTTTTTCAATTAAACACTAAAATTCCGACAACATTAACCGAATTGTTAAATAATTTTTATTTAGGGTTTAATTTTAATGGAGTTGATCTATAAGAGTGATGTTGAAAATAGACGGTTTCATCGAAAAAACATTACCAAATCATGAAAGGAATAAGAATGTAGAAAAAGAAGATTAGAATAAAAAGGCTGCAACAATAATTTAAAGAACAAAACTTAAGATGAGAACAGAAAAAATGCTATTATGCTAGCCATGTAAATTGAAATTATAAAGAGAAAATTCAAACTGTTATAAAAAAACGTAAAACACACTACTCTACTAAATTTGACTACAATACCAAAACACATTTTTTTAAAACAACACACAATACACAAGAGAACCCCAATTATTTTTACATTTTCCTCACACAAGAAATGTTCGATTCTCTTCAGAGGGGAATTGAACCACACTATTAAAAGGTTCGATTCTCTCTCACATTTTTAAAGTAAATAATATCTTTTATTTTAAAATATAAAAAAATACACAAGAAAACTCTAGTAATTTTTACATTTTCCTCACTCCAAAAATAATAAACAAAAACGAAGTAGTTTTACTTTTGCTCCAGAAAGTGGGCTTCTACAATGAGAGTGTTGCCATGACTGGTCAAACAAACAGCTCACACAGCTTCTAGACCAAGATTAGGTCAACCTTTCACAGAAGTCAAACGCTAAACAAGACCCAAAACTTCCTAGACAAAAAAAAAAAACCTTAATTAAGCCAACTGATGTCCACCGCCACCACAACTCAATCCCTCAAACACCCATCAACCCAAAATTCCTGAAACTGATAGCTCTGCCGCCCCCGCCACCGCAGTCTCCTCCTTGGGTATGGGCGGTAATGGCAAGCACAGGTGGAAGATCACCTTCTACCGCTCCAACTCCAGCTCCAAGAATCCCCCAAAGGAGCTCTTGTGCCCCATTTCCGGGTCCTTAATGTCCGACCCTGTCGTCGTCTCTTCGGGTCAGACCTTCGAGCGCCTCTCCGTCCAACTCTGCCGCGAATTGAGCTTCTCCCCCAAGCTCGAAGACGGGACCCGACCCGATTTCTCTACCATGATTCCCAATTTAGCCATCAAGTCCACCATCCAGAACTGGTGCGACCACAACAACACCCAGTACCCGCAGGCACCCGATTCAATCTCCCTCGATAAGGCCATACGGGCGGTGATGGAGGAGGATGGGGAAGACCCTGGAATTAGAGTTTCGGAGCGGGAGCTGCTGAGGGGGATGGCGGAGAAACCGCCGGTTAGGTACATGCACGCGGCGACCGAGTTGGGCCGCCGAGTCGACCATTTCTACTCGAGCTCGTCGGAGGAGTCAGTGGTTATCCCGTCGGCGAGTCCACCCACTCCTCTCCCGTTCGCAACTCGGCCGTCGTGTTATTCCTCGTCGTCTTCTACCGAAATAACCGCCGAGATCGAAACACTAAACCTGAATTCCTCGTCGCCGGAATGTAAGGAGGAGGAGCAATTGATGACGAAGCTGAGAAGCTCCGAGGTAATCGCCCAGGAGGAAGGAGTAATTTTACTCCGGAAGCTCACGAGGACGAAGGAGGAGCTTAGGATTTCGCTCTGCACTCCCCGGCTGCTCTCCGCCGTCCTATCACTGATTGTGTCGCGATACAGCACCGTCCAACATAACGCCGTCGCTTCGCTGGTTAACCTGTCTCTGGAGAAGCCCAACAAGGTGAAGATCGTACGGTCAGGATTCGTCCCGTATTTGGTGGATGTATTGAAGGGAGGATCCGGTGAGTCGCAGGAGCACGCCGCCGGCGCGCTCTTCAGCTTGGCGTTGGAGGAAGGGAACAAGATGGCGATCGGCGTGCTCGGCGCATTGCCTCCGTTGATGCACGCGCTCGTGAGGGCGGAGAGTGAGCGGACGCGCCACGACTCGGCGTTGACGCTCTATCACTTGACGCTGGTGGAGAGCAACCGACTCAGACTCGTTAAGCAACACAACGCGGTGCCGACTCTGTTGGCCTTGGCCAAGTCTCCGGCGTCGGCGGGCCGAGTTCTACTGATTCTGTGCAATCTAGCGAGCTGCAGCGAGGGCAGATCCGCCATGCTCGACGCCAATGCGGTGCAGTGCTTGGTGGGGATGCTGAGGAGGCGGGGAGACTTGGACTCCGAGTCCACTCGGGAGAACTGCGTGGCGGCGCTCTACGCGCTGAGTCACGGATCGATGAGATTTCACGGGCTGGCGAGGGAGGCCAGTGCGGTGGAGGTGTTGAGTGAGATCGAGAAGAGTGGAAGCGAGCGGGCGAGGGAGAAGGCGAAGCGGCTGTTGATGGTGATGAGAGGGAGGGAGGATGAGCCGAATTTGGACTCGGTGTTGGACTCGGGTGCAGGAGCTGGACTCGGTCCGACTCGGTACCGAGTTGGGAGGAACTTGCATACAGCCAACTCAACTACGTTTTAATTTTATTTTTAATTTTTATCTTTTTTCATTATTACAGAAAATGGGTTTTTTTTTTTTTTTGTATTCTTCAGAGTGGGTGTAAATTATTATTTCAGGAAAATGTAATTGCTGCTGAGTTGACAAGGTCGAGTCATTACTCGGTACTGAGTTTGGACGTGTGGTGGCTTACGGCGTCAGCGGCGGTGGCGGGTGTAATTATTGGCGGGGATGTTCCTGTCTCCTTTATTTTTGTGCTGTCTTTTTGCTTTTTTGTTCAGGATAATTATATTTTAGTGTTAATTGGTGTCTGTAAGTAAGATTTTATTAAGGATTTTGGAATGTTAAATTGGCTTCATAAAAGATTGATAAGAACAAATTAAAATTTTTCCTTTTTGTGTCTTGTGGCAAATTTTTTACTAGAAATTATAGTGTGTATTTCATTGATCTTTCCAAACAAATAGAGAGGTGCCGATTGGGTATATTGCTCTAGTGTCTATGAAATTAATTTGGAGTGAATTTACACATATACACAATCACTGCAAACCACTATACGTCTATCACATGCACGAAACTATAAATGTCGTCCATAGAAATCGGTGACAAAGAACGACATATGCAACAAAATATGTGTCTATAAATGTCGCCCATAGAAATTGGTCACAAAGAACGACATATGCAACAAAATATGTGTCGACGACGACCACAACAA
The DNA here is from genome assembly GCA_028566515.2 of Pyracantha coccinea. Lineage (NCBI taxonomy): Eukaryota > Viridiplantae > Streptophyta > Magnoliopsida > Rosales > Rosaceae > Pyracantha > Pyracantha coccinea. The sequence continues at coordinate 1,228 of JAOTRO020180900.1, read as the reverse complement.
TCATCATTGAACAGCGAAGCCGTGTAAAGTTATTGCAAGAGCGAGACCACGTAAAGTGATTGTTGAAAAAGACGAAACACCAATCTCAATGCTGAAGTGTGACCGTAACACTCGTTAGACGAGACGACAAAACTACACCATTCGAGAAGGGAAACACTGGTCGGCTCATTCTAGTGGAGGACACTCTGACCAAATCAATCTGCACCGTCGTCATTCGCCACTCTGGTTGGATCCAGAGCATTCGCGCTTAAGGGAGATAGTGAAGTCGCCATAACTGAAAGGCAAGATGCAGTGCAGCCAAAGACGAGTCAGAGAAGAGTATCCCACCACATAATCAAACAAACGTTGTATATATAGGTGGAAATTCGCCTCACGACTTAATAAATTTTATTGTGCTAGTCTTCTAGCAGCCTAGAAGAACTGTATAAATTGGTGCAATTTCGCTTTGTAACTGATTAACCTTTTATGATGGATGGAAGAAATGAAAACTAGGAAGAGAAAAAAAAATTATTGTGCGAGAAACATTGTATACATGGTGAACATTTCACTTCGTAATTGATTAACTTTTTAACATGGAGGAAATAAATAAATAAATAAATAGAAGTAGTAATTGGCAAAAAGATTGTATGTCCATGATGCAACTTAGTGGAGGCATTCATGTTGCTTGTTAACTTGTAAGAAATAAGCATGTTCATATTTAGTTTTTCTTCATTAGTCTGGGACTACTTAGTAGTTCATAAAATAAACAATGAAGATTGATTTTAAAAAAATCAAACGGTGAAAATTGTTTTATACATTAGACCACTTAATAGGCTGGATTATGGAAAACAAAGGAAATTAGGTTTATGGATTCGATAGTTTTGCTCTTGTCCTTTGGCATCTTGTCTTGCATGGCGGTTGGTGTTAGAAATGTGGTGATGATGGAGTGTGTTGATGCCTAATTCTCGTCTTTTGAGTTTTAATGTTTATTTATTTATTATTAATTATCCATCGCATGCCTAGTAGATTGCTTAACAATGAAATTTGTTTAATTGAGTAAACTGTCGATTTGCCCCCTAAACTTTCACCAAACTTTCGATTTCCTCCCTGAACTTTTCGATTGGAAAATTAAGGACTCAAACTAATTTTTTTAGCCAATTTGCCCTCTACCATTAGTTTTTCAAACATTTCATCCATATTTCTGTTAAGTGAGACCATGTGCACAACATGTGAGGGTAGTTAAATCATT
>JAOTRO020180892.1:0-11342 GCA_028566515.2 Pyracantha coccinea | reverse complement strand
AGTCACTTTTAGGTTTTAATTTATTCACATTTTCCACATCACTTCATTTTATGACTTCGCCACCTTTCAGGTATCGACCAGCACATCGCGATTCGGGTGTCTACGGGATATTCTGGATCTGGATGTGTCAATTATTATTTCAATAATTGTTTTTTTTTTTTAAATCCACCCCGCCAGTGGACATGATTTTGAAAAATTCTCCAAAGGCAAGAACTGGGCATTATGTACGGTTGATGGGTCAAAGTTCCACTTTTTTTAAATAAACATCAAATTGCTCTGAAAACTTATCTTTTTTCCTTCTCATTACTAAACTGCCAAAATCCGTCGAACAGTGTTTGGCGGATTTTGTTTATTCAACTATTGTAGGCAAGAAACAATAATTTAGATTACAATGTAGGCAATTTAGATTCAATCGAAACGAAATTTTTACACTCGAAAACAATCGCTGTTCGAACTTCGTATACATATAAATTAAATTAACATGTATCATGGTCTTCAATTCTTCAGATGCAAAGCTACCTTAGTGATATCCAAGGGGAGCTGGTGCTTCTCTCAATTGCTTTCCCTGAAAATGAATATCCTGCCAACAGAAAAACAGTCAATTTCGGAAACGCTTAGTTAACAAAACAAACCCCAAGACAGAGCGAAATTTTGAATTCGAATAAAGCGCATTGAAATGGAAATGTCGTTTAATTTACTACTCACAGATGCAAAATGGTTGACATCGCGATGGTGAGCTTCATCAGCGCGAATCACAGTTATAACATCGTGGAGTGTCGCGTCTTTAGGCAGCCTCCAGTAATCGATTGCAATTTCAGGAGCCTTTACATTTTCAATTTTGCCATTTTCGATTTCCTTCAAGTACTCTGTGTAGGAGAACACAGCCTCCTCCTCCAGATAACCGACAAACCTATGAGCCAGTTTGGGGGAAGCCAGATAAAGCCCGAAGAAGGCATTGAAGAAGACACCCTGCACGGCAAGAACCAGAAGCCTCTCGTGCCACGCGGGCTTCACAAGTTCCACAACCGTCATCAGGTGCATCCTCTCGTTCTCTGCCTCTTCAAGTAAAGCTTTGATCCAACCGCCGCTGTGCTCGAACTTGCGGAGAGACTTCAAATGCAGCAACATTCCTCCTACCATACCGGGGACTGCCGCCACGGTTTCCAGCATCATTGCATGGCATCCGTGCCGTTGCTGCGACATGTATTGAAGTACTTTAGATCAAATTGCAAGCGGAATATTAGGCATCAAATTGTTTAACTGGTGTGATCAAAATATGATTCGAGGGTTCATTTGACATTGCGCTATCAACTCTCTTGACAAACGCCTACCATCAAAACTTTGAACTACTTTTACAGAAAGCACTTGATTTTTTTTTTTTTTAAATGTCTGTACTTCTAACGTAAGTGTAAACAAAAGTGCTTCCTACAAAAGCATTCCAGACAGACTAACTCCAACCATGTCATTGTCAAATTTTCACCCAACTAACGAAAAGAAGAATAAAATTAGAGGTAAAAGTCAAAAACCTGAAAGTAAAGATCCGATAGAACTCGAAGAGACTTGACCGTCCTAAACGCAACTCTGTCCAGAAATGTCTTCGGCACATGATGCTTGCTCAGATCAATCGATACGTCCGCCTCATAAGTCTCCCACGGCTACATTAATCCAGCAGTAATCAAAATTAAAAATTAATTATATTAACAATGCGGATTAGTTAACTTAATAATTCGGATTAGTATTAGTCCTGACCTTGAAGCAATTCCACGGCCACTCAGTCCCGTCCTCTCTCCTAATCTTGGGCCCCTGAATCCCCCAGTAGCTCGAAAAGTCAACGCTATTGTTGCCGCTTGAGCTCTCTTTCTCCTCCTTCTGCTCCTTCTCCGCCAACGACGTCGCTTGCCCGGACGACGACGACGTGCTCATCATCATCCTGCTCCTCCACTGAACCGCTCCCAAAACCCCGCCGTTCTGGCGACTTAGAAACTCCGAGCTCTCCAACGGCCTCACCACTGCGACCGCCGTAGAAATGTAGCGATTGCAGCTCCGGCCATTGACGAGACCTCCGACCACCGACCTCAACACGACCCGGTTCATCTTCTTCCTCTTTCACAATTCAAATTTGGGTTTTTTTTTCAATTTGTTTGTGGAAATCGATTGGGTTTTTAGGCATTTTATATGATGATTTGGTTTTCAGGCATCTTGACTTCCGAGTCTTTGGGGAGGTTGCATTTGTTGCGTGGACGGATCAAATTCTTGCGCCCCACGGCGGAGTTTAAGTTGGTGACACGTGTCCATATGGGAAATTTCCAGGGAGCAGCCGACTGCCGTGGCGGCTATGAGGTGGAACACTGTGTCTATGTTTGCATGCACGTTGTCTTTGACTAAAATCAAAGTTTGCATTGTATTAAAAAACAAAAAAAATGTTTGACTGTTCTCTGTGTGCAAATTGTTGTAAGGTCTTCTCCAACCCTAGGTTAAAAAAATTCTTTCATTTGTTTCATATTTTTTCGTAGAGTTTAACGAGTTTTATGGTGTCGGTTAGTGATTTTTTAAGTATTTGTCAGAATCTAAATATTTTTAGATTAAAATGTTCATAAAATTAAATTAAAATAAATTACATTATTTTAAAAAAGTTACTTGAAGAAAAAAAATTAGTCTAAATTCATTCTTTAATAATTTGGGGCTAAAATTTTAGGCCATAAGTGTTGGAGTAGAAAAGCTGTTTCTGGATTAAAACCTAAATTTTCTGGGCTAAAAAATTTAAGTTTTAGGCCAAGGGTTGGAGATGGTCTAAGGGTGGAGCTACCACACATATATTTTACTTTTTACACACTATTGTTAATATTTGTTCTTTGAATTATTATTATTTTTTTAATTCATTCAATCTGGTAGTTAAAAATTGAAAGCGGTATGTGGAAGGTAAAATGAGCTGATTTACAGAAGAAATAAATTGAGCTTTGTGAGTTTGAGAGGCAACACATTCTTGAACAAAATGATAATCGAGTACAATATATTTGGTACGTGTATGGAAAATGGGATTGAAAGCCATGTATGTTGCCGAAAGGTTATCACAATTAAGAAGCACTAGGACGTCGGAAAATGAAGAGTAAGAGTCCTTGAGTCCAGATAGTACATTTCTTACCCAAAAAAACGTAACCATGTACAGGAAGAACAATTGTTCCATAGCCATAGGTAACTTTTGCTATTAATGGTACCTTAAAAGCATATTTAGATAATCCAGCCCTCTATTTCCTTTTATACATATATTTTTAGGCATCCCTCAAACCCAATGCATCTCTCGCACATCCAAAATACAGAGATATGATGACATTGACAATTTTGTTGATTTTCGCACTCCCCACAATCTGTGAGGGTGCTACTTTCTGGGTTCCAACGGATGTTAAAATAATCAACAGTTTGAGTCCGCGGACAGATCTTAACGTTCGATGTAGATCCAAGAACGATGATCTAGGCTTGCACTCTCTTCGCCCCGGAGGCAGCTTCGAGTTTCGTTTCAGGCCTAACTATTGGAGGACTACACGCTTCTATTGCAGCTTTCGATGGAGTGGCCAATTTCGCCGGTTCGACATTTTCGTACACAAAAGAGATGAGTGCAGGCATTGTACATGGATGATCAGAGCTTTAGGCCCGTGCAGGTGCAACCAAGACAACAAAAACTACGATAAATGTTATCCGTGGGACAAGGATTAAATTTACATGAAACCAAGGGTTGTTTCCCAACTTTTGTTCGTCTTTCTGTTTTTCCTTGGAAGTTTGATCCTGACTACCAACAAGTTTTGGCACAGAATTTTCAATTCCGACTTTTTGCACAACAGGAACCTGATTTTTATTGCATCACCCGTCGACCTTCATTTATATACGAGCAAAAATGTGCTCCAATTTCACATGCGCTGCTCGATCATAGGAGGCTGACTGCTATCAGGTAGATAATCAGCGTACATGGCAGGCAACACACTTTCAAAATTTGTTAACTTGCTCATGTAAATAGAAAGAACTTGCCTAAGTTGCTTCATCTATCAAATGTCGCCTATCATCCATGACAATATATGAAAACGCTACGTTTATATTATGAAAAGGAGGCAAGCTGAGAGGAAAACAAATAAATACTGCAAATTTCTTGTTTTGTTCCGAATGGAAAACAAAATAACTGCAGAAAAGTTTCACGAATTGAAAAGTTACATTACAGTCATGGACATTATCTGGCGAGCAAGACCGGGATCTTGGTTCAATAGCTCCCTCAAGTTGCTCTCCACCTCTGCAACCTGTTTCTCGATATATTCCTTTGAAGTCTGTCCAGAGCAGGAAAGAAACAGTTTAATTCCTAAAAAAGTCCAGACGATGAGTAATAACAAGAAAAGAGTTTGCAAACTTCTAATCTGCATGAATAGAAAGATAGAAATCCTGAAATACATAAGAAATTGAAGCCTATGACAACCCCAATAACACACTTATCCCCACAAACCCTCCGCTTCCTCTCTCCTATAACTTTCAATAATCATTTGTTTTTTTTTCTTTCTGTGCCTCCCACTCAATAGCTTCCATGTTCTTGCTCTTTTGCGCCTTCCGAAAGAAAATGTTTTCGGCAAACAAAGAAATGCACAATTTGGGATCATCCATACTGTAATTCATGAACGTGATAAGAAAAATTTGTACAATAGTTTATACTATTACTCCAGCATGGTTGTTGTTCGCTAGCTAAATGTCAACCAACAAGTCACTACATCTTCTTCAGGAAAACTTGCTTAATTTTTCACCTTCTCAAAACAACAAGGGCTCATTGCTTAATCTTCACCTTCTGAAAACAACAAAGCCTCCCAGGACATGAACCCCATCTTAGCCAATGACAAATTTTCGTAAAATGACACACTAATTAGAATGACATTCTCATCCTTTCCTAGTTATTGCCTCCGTGTTCTACTAGCTGTCATAAGTAATAATAAAGCGCCCTATAAAGATGGTCAGAGCTTCATACCAAATATTTTTAAGCATTTTACCTACTCATGTTTCAACTTCTTAGACAGACTGAACTGAGTCTAAAACTAAGTAACAGCATAAAACAAAAGTTACGAGAAATTAGACATTCAGGACTATGGGATATTATCAACTTGGCAAGCATAAAATCATAAACTACCGTGTCTTTCAATCTTAACAGAACTGAAATAGCACAATCAGAACTGCACCACATTTACACGTGGCCATTTGAGCAGAAAAAAAAACTAACAATACGATGAACCTTTGCACAAAATGGATGTTGTTATCTGGCTTTACATAAGGAGGACAAATTGTATGTGGAGTCAGGGTAATGCAGAAAGAAGTTTTCAAGAAAGACGTGCACAATGTAGAAAACTTTGCAAGGTAAAATAAGTTCGTAAATGGGGACTACCAATGAGGTGACTCGAGTCCTTCAAGTTCATATACATATGATGGCAAATTTCATATTTTATAATGAAAACAAATTTTATCAAGTATTGATGCTATTGTGTTAGGATGCCAAATGGCATCTTGGATATTGATTTGTACAACTGTCCAGCTCTGATTATTGGTCAATGGATAACTAATAGTTTGTTTTAGGTTGAGCTTTTGGATTTAGCTTATATACTAGCAATTGTTACCAAAGGTTTCGAGTTGAACATTGTGATTTGTATCTGGAACTTTGTAATATAATTCTTGTGTACTCTGGGTTAAGGTTTGAACGGGGTCTAACTTATTGATACCTAAACACTGGTATTCTCTAAAAGGTTCATTGAACTTTTTCTATCTCACCAAACGAAACAAAATAAACGGTGCAAACACACTACAAAGGAAGAAAAGGGGCCATTATTATTCAAATGAAAGCAAAGATATACCTGGAGCGAAGCTATTGCACTCTCACTATCCTTGAGCTTTTGTTCCTGTTCATTCACTAACACCGACTTAGGCTCTAAAACAAACCTGCCCACCATAAAGTAACAAAATGTATCATGAGAGAGTATATCAGACAGCACCCAAATCAACAACAAAACCTGAACTACTCCATCTAATTTTATATTTAAAACCGGCAACGAAACTCACGTTCTCCCTGCAAAACAGATTAAACCCAACAAAATTCATCAAATTTAAACCCTAAAAGCACTATCAAATTTAAATATCAGAACCCCAAAAGAACTGGATCAACCCTTTTTTCCCCAAATTAAGACTGAGAACTGAGAAAATGGGTTGATTGAAACGAAGTACCTATAGATTTGTAAGTATTTGAATCATCAGATAAAGGCCGCAGCTCCTCCAGGGTCAGAAAAGCACGCTTCTTTTCTCCTTCTTTGTTCCGCATCTGCGTCTGCACCTGAAACCCAACTCAATTCTCAACGAATAAGTTCAATTTTCACCATCTGTTTATGATTTATTAATCAAAAATAATATGGATGAAAAAAACCTGCTTCAATTTCGCAGTAAGCTCAATCATGCGGCCTTGAATCTCCATGAACGCCTGTAAAAATTTGATTGTTCTGGTAAGTAGAAGCGAGCAAGATACAGTTGAAAATCGAAAGAGATCGAGAGAAAGAGGGGACTTACGGCTCGGTTGGCTTCGTCGGCCATTTTTGCAAGATTGAAGCTTTCTGAGTCGGAGCGCGAGGGAGGCTGAAAAATGAGGATTGAAACTCGCTACCCGTTTTCACTCGTCAGTGATGATTTGGTAAATGGGTTTTGGGTATTTGGGTCGGGTTTGGCCCTTCGATAAATTCATTGGCCCATAAATTCATTGGTGGGGTGTCAAAATCTTCATTGGCTGTCTTTGTTGCATGCTAAACGCGTTATTTTTTGCTGGTCAATAATCCATGATTCAATATCTATGACAACCATCTGTCGCATTCGCGACCTGACTGGTTATGCATGTTGCTCATAATGCATTAATTATTAAATTTTGTTAAAACTTGGTAGAAAGTATAATTTTTTCGTGATAAGTAAGTACGTGTTGAACAAAAAATCTTCTTACATGTTAAATTTTTAATGAATCAAGATAACCGTTCAATCTAGCGTAATAAATAGTAGGTTGAATGTTTGAGCAATTAGAGAATTTCAAGTTCGTATTCAACACGGCACGACTTACGATTCAACTTTGACGCTGGTAAATGACATAGTGACCAAAAAGAGACTAAAATGTCTATTGACGTCTTTCTAACCTTCGAAATGATAGACTAACGTGATGAAAGTACCAACTAATTATTTAAGAAAAAAGGTTAGTAGCATAAATGTACGAATATTACTTGTTTTATTTATGTTAGTGATTGAGGATTTTCTTCAAATGTCTTTTAATCACGTACGAATAAATCATATGATTGATTCATAAAAGACAGAGTTATTGGCATATTACCATTTTGTACACCATCGATTTTACAACTCATAAAAACAGGGACACGTCATACCTAAGTGGATTAAAGCAAACAGGTAAGAGGAATATGCGAAACAAATACTTGACGCCAAAAGAGCAAGAAAGTGAGATAGTACCTTGTCGGATTCTTTCCTGGAAATCTTTAGATAATTCTGGTTTTGACTTTAGACTCGAAGCCTTCAATAAGAGAAACATTCTTTCTTGTAGACTTTTGTAGGCTCATCCTAAGTGTGCCTCTTACCGTTATGATTTCTTAGTCATTTCCTGATTAATAATTCAAAATTTTATACTATTGGATTTGTCGATCAACGTTTAAGATTAAAATATTAATCTATTTATGCTTCACATTTTATATCAAATCAAAAGGTGAATTGTCATGATATCTTAATTACCTGGTGATTAATACGATGACCGAGACAACGTTTCTAATGTTATAAAAAACAAAGATTAGTACACTTTTTTCGCACCGAAAATAGGCGTTTAGTGCTTTTCAATTTAGTTTTTTTGGGTCAATTCAACGAGACTAGTAAGCTGTTGTCGAAGACTTGGCAAAACACAAAACAAAGTGACAGAACATTGCAGTGGTTGAATGAATTGGACTAAAACAAATAACCCCAAAAGAAAAAAACACACAATCCATCTTTGAATTTCGTTTGACAAAAAACCCCAACTCGGATTTAAGATTTGGAGAGAGAGAGGCAGAGAAGGGAGAGAATTCTGGGAAAGGAAAGGAGACAGAAAAGCCATTGTATTTAGAGATTGAACCAATTCGGAGTACGTCTGGTTTGGCGCTTTCTTCGCCCCAATGCCCTCCAAGCTTGACAAATAAGGACCAAATCTTTCTCTCTCTTCAAAAAATAACTTCCCCCTCCTCCTTTTTCACCGCTTTCTCTCTCCTCCCTGTATTTATCTTCTCCTTTCTTCAACCTCTGAGTGGCTTTCTGGTGGCCCAAGAAAAACAAACCAAACACACAAAAAAAAAAAAAGGGCACAAAATTTATCTTCGTTTCCCGGCGAACCCACATCGGAAAGTTCATACTTTTGCTCCGACCCAGATCCAATCCGGACCCGAATTCCAACCCCACATTGACAATTGATAGATGAACCCACATTAGATATGTATGTGGGTCATTGAAGCTTCTCAGTTGTCAATGGTAATAGTTGGAGGAAGGGAACGGGTTGACATGTAAAACCGGATTCGGGTGTGGACACGGGCTTGGTTTTGAGATTCATGGGGATTTGTTTCAGTTCTGAAAAGGACCAGCATTCCAATTATACACACGCCAGTCCTCAAGGTATTATTTATTGCATCATACAATTTAATTTAACATTTAATTCTGTAAAAAAACATGGAAAATGGATGCCCATTAAATTTTGTATATAATGTTGCTTGCTGCCTTTAGATGCATTTTGCAGTTTTTGAACTTTTTTATTTTAATTACCATATTAATTTTTTGGGGGATCTTTTGGGTCTCCTGGAAATGAATGACAAAATGGCAGGGAAAATTTTGGGTTTTCTTGCATTTTTTTAAATTTGTTTTTTTAAGGAACGAAGTTTTTGGTTTTTAGTTTTTGTCATTTGTCGCATTTTCTAACGAGGTGAATGGATTTGAAGGATTTAGTGAAGTTTGTGAATGGGGGGAATGTACATATAAAGGTGGATACTTTTTTGATGAAACATCATAGGATTTTCATGTTAGAATTGATTGTGGTTTCCTTTTTCGTGTGTGCTTTAGAAGTCGTAAGTATTTTGTCACATGAAAGTAAGTGTACTTCTTGAATACGGTTCTGATATACGTGAAGTGTATTTAAGGTTCATTCTCTACATTTTCTGCGGCCAAAACGATTTGTTCTTCACTTTCCATGTTTCAAAATTTTCGATCGTTTCTATTGGTGATGTGTTGTTGTCGTTCTAGGTAGGATTCATACAGCCGACCCCACTTAGTGGGATAAGGCTCTGTTGTTGTTGTTGTTATTATTGTTTCTATTGGTGGATGTACAAAACAATTGTTAGAGATGGATTTGCTGAGAAGAAACCAGAAATACCATTCTTTCTATGTTAGTGTAACGTTCAACAAAATTAGTGATGTGGATTTTTCGGAAACATTGGGTAACTGATAGAATCACTTTTCTCTTCTTGCGAAAAAATTCAAATCAAGTAGGAGATGACTCTGTTGTATCTCAAACTCCAAGTAGAACATCATCAAACACCACTCCCTTGGCTTCCAAGAATGTCAAAGACCTTCGCCAAAGCCCCGGATATATCAATGTGAGCATCTTTACTTACGATGAGATGAGTTCGGCCACAAAACGTTTCCGGCCAGATCTAATTCTTGGTGAGGGTGGGTTTGGAGTTGTATACAAAGGAGTTATTGATGACACCGTGAGGGCTGGATACAAGACCACGCAAGTTGCCATCAAAGAGCTTAATCGAGAAGGGTACCAAGGTGATAGGGAATGGCTGGTATTTGACTTATCTTACCCTTTTATCTTATTTAATTTCTGAGAAATGAGTCTTTACTGTAGTCAATTTTCGAAGTGGTGCAAGTCAAAGGTTTTATTCTTGGTTTCCATATCATTCATACAAGTTCCAGTGCACATTAACATTCTCCCAAGCAGTCCCTGTTTCCTTTCCACTTCTCATTTCGTGGTCATGGTAGGATAGTACACACCTTTACTATCGGAATGAATTTAATCTAGCATGTTTTAGAATTGGTTATTCCCAAAAGTTATTTTCGGAGACAAAAAATGAAACATGTATGGCGCGTTGCGTGTTTTTCTTAATAGTGAATTGGCTATTTGGGGAAAAATCAAAGATAGATATAAGCGAGAGAAGTTGATTTTAAATTTGTATTGCAAGGATCTTCTCAAGGAGAGAAAAATATGAAATGTCATGGCCTGTGGACTTTAGAAATGAATACAATTTCTCGCTTAAACAGGTATCATTCTCTCAACAATTCCTAGTTCAGTGGACAGGAAAGTTGGAAACCACTGAGAGACTTTATCATCTGATTTCTATTAACATTTTTTATATGCATAAAAAAATAAAAAAATAAAAAACTTTTTTGGTCCTTTTTTCATAGATTGTTGGTCTTGCAGGCAGAAGTTAACTATCTGGGACAGCTGAGTAACCCTAATCTTGTGAAGCTGATTGGGTACTGCTGTGAGGATGACCACCGGCTACTGGTCTATGAATACATGGCAAGTGGAAGCCTGGAAAAACATCTTTTTCGCAGTAAGTGTCTTATGCCATCAAAATTTCGTGGGATGTTGAGGAAATGATGTCTTATGCCATCTTTTTCTCAGTTGTCATCCCTAATCCCTATGCTTCAACATATCATGTACCACCTTTTAGTGTTTCTTGTATTCTTGTCTCTCCTTTTTGGGTAGTCTTTATTCTATCTTTCATTGGCTTTCCCACATTTTTTTTAATGTGGGCTTCTAGAATTAAATGTCTTTCACGCTCTTAATAATGTTAAAAGTCAATTGTTGAGTTTGACTCGTATCATTTTCTTCTTATCTTTATGCTAAGGAGGTAATTGGGGCAATGGTCCTTGAACTTTAGTCCAACTGGAGCTTTTGTCCCTAAACTAAAAGTTTGTGAGTCTTGCTCCATTTGTAATAATGTGGAGCAATGATCCTTTTAGCTAACTTCGTTAGAACATCTATATTTTTTGTCCTTTCAAAACCCTTTATTTGGATGGAAGTTCTTACGGAGTTAGCCAAAAGGACCAGTGCTTCACATTATAACAAGTTCAGGGACCAATATCCATGGATTTTTAGTTCAGGGACCAAAACTCCAATTGGGCCAAAGTTCAGGGACCATTGCTCCAATTTTTTCTTACGCGAATACTTATTTTCTTCATTTTACATATTTGTTTCTGCCAAAAACAGAGTTAATTACTTGATATATTCATCTCTCAGTCAGAGGATTTATATAGGAATACAAGCAATG
>JAOTRO020180872.1:0-11345 GCA_028566515.2 Pyracantha coccinea | reverse complement strand
AGCACTTTGGGCATATAGGACGACACATAGGACTCCTACCCAAGCTACGCCTTATTCTCTCGTATATGGCGTGGAAGTTGTTCTACCACTCGAAAGTCAAATCCCCTCACTAAGGATGGCTATACAAGAAGGCTTAATTGAAGAGGAAAATTCAAAGCTACGACTTCAAGAGTTGGAAGCACTCAACGAAATGAGGCTCGAAGCTCAAGAACACTTGGAATGCTACCAAGCACGGCTATCTAAGGCATTCAACAAGAAGGTTCACCCAAGGTTTTTCCAAACTGGAGATCTTGTCTTGGCATTACGAAGGCCTATCATCACAATTCATAAGACAAAAAGCAAGTTCACATTAAAGTGGGATGAACCTTACGTAATATAAGAAGTCTACACCAACGGTGCCTACTTAATCATGGGGGAAGACAGCTTAAAGATCGGCCCCATTAATGGCAGATTTTTGAAGCGTTACTACCGCTAAACCAAACAAGCAATGCTCCTCGTCTACATGAGCCTAAACTGCACAGCACAAAGCTCATCGCTTGCATGAGCCTAAACTACATGCGGCACAAAGCTCCTTACCTGCACGAGCCTAAATTGCACACGACAACAATGATCCTTGTTCGCACAAGCTTAAAAGGCGACACCCAATGCTTCTTGTTTGCACAAGCTTAGAAGGCGACACCCAATGTTTTTGGCCTGCAAGAGCATAAACTGGTATGGAAAAATCACCATCAAAACTGTCAAAACCATCAAAAGCAATCCATCATTCCTTTGAACTACGTCATGACTTGATCCCTACTTAACCGAGGGTACGTAGGCAACTTGAAACTTCAAAACTTCAAGTAAAGTTACATCATCAACAAAAACACAAACACTTTGAAGAATAAAGAGTAAATTCAAGAATGTGAATACTTTATTCTTTAAAGGAAGGAGTTGGGTCCAAAGCCTTATTACAAAACAAAACAAAACAAAACAAAAAAGGAAGGCTTAAAGTAGAAAGAACGGAAGACATTACTTGAAAGCTATGTCCCTAAAACTACGACGATTGTCTTCATGCAAGCATTCCAAAGTCTTCAAAGTCTCTACATCAGTGGGATACAAGATGGGCACTTCCACGGCCGCGCCTTTCTCTTGCTCTAGGCATGAAATCTCCTCTTGATGCTGAGAAAGTGTAGCTTCCTACTCCGAGAGAACACCTTGAAGTCGTGATGCTTCGATTTCCAACTGCTCTCGCTCACGCACCAACGCTTCTAGACGTGCCTGATAGAAACTAAAGAAGTCCATATGACTTGATAACTTTCTAAAGTAGCTTATTGAGAAGATCGAACTTGGGCAATTGATAAGTCTATTGCCGCAAGTTGTTGAGCTCTAACTTCTGGATTCAACTTCTTCGAGAAAATAGCATGCAAGGAAGAATACTCAGTTGAGGTGGCCACAAGTTTGGCAATCTTGACTCTCAAGAGTAAGGAATCAACGTTAAGGTTGTTAATTGCATAAACAAGTTTCAACAAGTCCTCCTTGAGCAATGCAAGTTCTCCAATGAGCACTTCGCAATCCTCTTCTCAATAGGGCTCTTGATATCTACAACCATGCAAAGATTGATGCGATGGTTAAGCTGTTCAATGCCCTAAGGTTCGGCCTCTAAGAAAGATCTCAGAGCTAGCCGGCAAATGTGTTGGACACGTGACAGGGTCTTGCATACCTTCACCTATACATGGCAAACTTGGACAACTTGGCAAATTTAGAACAAGTTCTGCACTTGGCGGATCCCCAATCTCCTGGTCTATAGGTAGATTGCTTCCAAAATAACATCTCCATAAATGAATGAAAGTCCATATTCGCCAAATCAAATGAACAAGATGGCCCAGCCTAAAAAAAGGCAAAGAAAGGTGTTAGAAACAAAAGCTAAACCAATGAAAACAGAAGAAATCATAAGAAATAAGGAAATACATACATCTTTCTCAAGTGACACACGACCATCAAATTGAGGAAGCCTAAACACTTTCTTCTTCTTATGAAGAAAATTGATGTCGCTGTCGTCATGAGCACCTTCAAGTGATCGCTTGTTCAAAACTTGTTGATGCTGCCATAAAACAAACTCATCTTCGTGCGAGTCAACTTCGTTACCCGCCTCTTCAGAAGCATCTGAACACTGAGAAGACAAACATAGGCATTGAAGAACTAAGGCCGCATGTCCATCTTGCAAAGGAGTTGCACTCGCATAATTGAAAGGTTCCAGTTGCTTATGAACCGCAGAACAACCCTCTCTCGGCGCATCATTGAGTGAACGAGAAGAATTGGTGCCACTTATAGTCCCCAAGACTTCTTGGTGTATCTTTGACCACTAACCTATGTAGCCACGAGTCACTGGATTACTCTTGAACTCGTCTTTGGTTCGCAGAGTGATAAAAGCATTTATGCATGCATAGGTACAAGACTCTCAATGCATATACACAGCTTGCAAGGATTCCGACTGTGCGTTTTCCTTCAGCTTGTCTGGCACATGTTGGACAAAACCAAACTACATGCTGAAACGGTGAGGACTATACAGCTGAACAATACATTGGTCTCCTTGCCGCAAAGAAACAAACCCCGAGTGAAGACTTGTAAGATAAGACAAGTCTAAGAAATGAATGTGTGAATCATCCATAAAGCCTCGTCGCACTGAGCCAACCTTTGCAAAATGATCCGTTCTCAAATCTTCATAGCTTCTAAACAATGCTTGGGCTTGCAAATCATCAAGGCTATTCGCAGAAAGCACACCAAAATACTTTGTCATCAAAGACCCCAACTTGACTGAAGTTGGTGAAGAAGGCCCCGACTTGTCTAAAATCGACGAAGAAAAATGAGAGCCAAAGTATTCACCCAACCAACCATACACATAGTGGTAAGGAAGTACCGCAACACGATCTTCAGTGTTCGCTGAGTTCGAAACAATGCTCAAGCCATCATAAATATTGGCTAAGACTGGGATAGCAAGGCTAAAAGATTCACCTGCAGCCATCTTGCTAGCAACTTTGAAGAGTCTGGGATGAATAAAGTTGACGTCGTCTTTGGGGAAAACAAACTTACAAAGCCAACAAGCTAAGAAAGCGGCTATATAAGATTCTTTCACGTGCTCTGACACTACACCAAAATCCTTAAATGCTTTCAACTTGGCAGGGGAACAACGCCTAGCTGAACCGATGGCACCTGACGGGTCTGAGTCTCCCTTTGGCTTAGTGGTCTTGTTACGACCACTTTTCTTTGAAGGCTTCTTGTACTTCATGGCATCCTAATACCAAAATCGGATCCATGAAGATATCATCACGCCTGACTTACCCTGAGCCTCCTAGGAAATCTTGCGACAAGCCCAAAACAAATAACGGCAACTCGCAGGTAATTCTCGACTATTGCAATGAGAAAATTCTTCCATATTAGGAACAACCTCATCATAAAACTTACCCTGGATCGGCAAGCCTCCTATCTTGTGGAGATCTCAAAATGAAATCTACATTTCCCCTTGAGCCATATGAAGTGTGTTAGTCACTGAACACCAATGCTCAAAGAACGCACGAAGGACGAAAGAATGTCGATCATAACTAAGCAAAGATACGTACACAACGTGATAAAGGCCCACGTTGGTAAGCACATCTTTAGATCGACTCAAGACATCTTCAAGCCACTCCTAGTAAAACTCAGCAAAGATGACTTCTCCAGTAGTCGACAAGGTGATATTCCAAGTCATAGCTCCGTTACGGATGCAATCGCCAAGAAGATCAAACAAAGCCGGTGAATTGTCACGAACATGGTGCGAATGGTTCAAGATAAGAATCCTCGACGTACATGCCTTCTTCTTCATATTTGGTATACCAAAATCTGTCACCTCCCAAGATACTTCAGAAGACCACGACTTGATATGCATCAAGTTATCTTTTGCAGGAAGAACAATCGCCTAAGGGCCAGTCAACAGCTCACAAAGTTTCAAAGTCATTCCTTTATCTTGTGAATCGTCTTCCTTTGCAAGAATAGTGATGGTATTGCTCTTAAAGCACTTGAAAAATACTATCGCTGCAACGAGAAAAAAGAAAGAAAAGACAACATAAGCATAAGGTGGAACAGCAAGAAGAAAAAAAAATTACGTCACTAAAGCAAAAGACATGCGAGACAAACCTCATGAGCGTTGAAGGATGACGATGACAAAGTCACAACGACGAAAAAAAATCAGCCATAAAGCTTGAGCAGCACTGCAAAGAGGGCAGCTGCGATACAGTCTTTCCAAGCACGCTATAGTAGCAAAGAAAACCAAAATGCTACGCAAACGCACTGTGCAACTTGGTAGCGATTACGCAAGCACTTTCTTGCACTGCACGGCTACGTCACCATGGAGGGAAAACTGTGACCAAAAAGGCACTACATAGCGAAACCCTACTATAGTCTTTTGCACATCACCACGCGGTAAAAAGTGACGCACTGCAACAAGCACCAAATAGCAATTACACACAGCACCAAGTAGCTACAAGCCACGACACCTAGCAGCAAGCAAACCCATGGCAACAACAGCAACAAACCCACGACAAACAATGCTCAGCAGGTTCTGTGACAAAAACACACACCCAATTATCCTATAAATAGAGGTCAATTGCTTCCTAATGCTATAAGGAGAATACATACTAAATAGCAAGAGGAAAATTAAAACAAGGAAGCGCATTCCAGCTCCAACAAGGAAGCAAATTCCAAGCAAAAAGGGCAAGGTGATACAAGGCAATAAAGGGAAGAATGTTGTTTCTCCTGCAACAAAAAAAAAATCATCAAAAGAAAAGGAAAGGAAACAAATAAGGAAAGAGCTTCAAAATTTCGAAAATATCAAAGGAAAATATTTTTCCTTGCCAAAATACAAAAGGTAATCCCTCCAAAGCAAGGACAAGTCTTCAAGTTACCCAAACCAAAGGGTTTCCACCCATTGGCCGAAAATATGAAAAGGGAAAGGAAAAAAAAATGCAAATCCTACCTACCCAAGGACAAGCATTAGAGCTTCCCAAAACCTTGAAGGAAATCATCAAAGTTTTCCAAAATCTTGAAGGAAATCACCAAGGCTTTCCAAAACCTTGAAGCAAATCACAAAAGCTTTCCAACACTTTGAAGGAAGTTCCTACTTAAGGAAGGAAAAGCATTTTTCCCACAACCACAAAGGAAAATCCAAGCTTCAAAATACACCAAACGTATTTTGTCAAAAAAATTATGGAAAATCAATACGCACAATAACTATGTGCCGATTTATCCATTTTCAAATTTTCTTTCAAGATCAAGCCTCTACGACCCTTGAAGAAAAAAAAAATCATTTCTTTCAAGATCAAGCCTCTATACCCCTTGAAAAAAAAAATCATTTCATTCAAATCAAGCCTCTATGGCCCTTGAAGAAAAATTTAATTTTCACTCAAGATCAAGCCTCTATGGCCCTTGAAGAAAATTTCCATCTCATTCAAGACCAAGCCTCAACGGCCCTTGAAGAAATGTTTCGTCCAAGAAATACGCTTCAATGGCCCTTGATGAAATTCATCATCTCAATTCAAGAAATACGTCGTTACAGCCCTTGAAGAAGCGAATTAATTCAAGATCAAGTCTCGACAACCCTTGAGTTAGAACATTCACATTGCAGGACTTCAAAACACGTTTCCTACATGTGGCAAGCACATGACTACAACGTGATTTGAAGTGGGGGCATTTGTAGACATGTAAATTTTGTTGCATGCAAATGATGCATCATAAAGCTTCACGTGGCATATGACTCATCACAAGTAGACAACTCATCATTGACATGTGGTATAAATCAAGCAAAGGAAGTACAAAACCTTCCCAAAAGTCGGCGAAATGGACTAAATCTCCCTTAAAATCGGCAAGGGGTCCAAATTGCTCTCTACACTGGAAATAAAGCTAAAGCATCTTCATAAAATAAGCAAGAATTGAAGATTGCTCCCAAAACAGGTAACAAGCCCTATAATTCGGCAAGGATAAGGGAAAGTGGCCAAAACAAGACACAAAACATGTCTAGATTCTCCCATAGATGAATCATGACATAAATCAAAGCCAAATCCACCCAAAGGCATAGCTTTGGAAGTCTATAAATACAAGGTCCCAAGACATGCATAAGGTCGGCAATTCTACATCTAAAGGAACCTCTGCATCAAATATTTGAAGACTAATACGCTGCTAAAGCTCTCTTCAAAGAACGCACAACCAAAGCCGAAGCATTCCCTTGAAGAATCAACAAGCACCTATGCCGATTTTTTCAAGACTTTGTTGCAAACTCAAAACTTGTAACAACATTCAATTCAAGATGAAGTCGCCAAGACCCTTGAATCAACGAATTTATTCATCAACACTACATTTGCTGCAACCCTAAACCTGAGGTGAAGACTACCCACGCATTGTTTCAAGCTCAAAACTTGAAGCAATCGTTCAATCGTTTGTCCAAAATCAAGTCATCGCGACTCTTGGATTAACAACCTTCGTGTCTACATCAAATTTGAAGACTGCATCAGAGGAAAATTGTAAAAAGAGATGTAACCCTACAAATTCATCAATACAAATCTACTTTGTATACGTATTCTCGTTTCATTCGTTACAGATGGAGGAATGGGTGTTTGGGTGGGGGGAGATTTAGTGCTCTAGTGAGGAATTAGGTAGGGAAGTCGGGAGGGAAGAAAAGGTGTTTGGAAAGGGAGGATGTGCGAGGGAAGAAGAAGGGGAAGACAAAAGTTTTTTTGTAGTTTTTTTTAATATCCACGTGGGCCCCTTAATGACACGTAGCACCCAATCATTGTCCACATAGCCGCCACGTCACCAGTTAGTGACTGACTTAATGATTACTTTTCATCCCAAAATTAAGACTTGAGGTGTGACTCTAGGGATAAAAAAACTTCATGTACCAAATGCTGAAAACAACAAAACTTTAGGGTAGTAAACTCAGATTAAACTTTAAAATTTTATTCCATGAACAAGAAGGCAAAGGATGAAAAGTTTTGTATGAATACATGTTTATTATTAAAGCCCCATGAACAGGGCAAGAAAGATACAACTATTTGGGGGAGATAAAGCCCTTACCCCTACCATATAAACTTTCCTATGAAGACTACGAAGCAGACTTAACGAGGATCATTAACTCTAACGAGGTTCAATCATCGCCATAAAACTCTCATGAGAAGAGGTGAAAATGGCTTTAATGAAGAAGACTCCCCTAAAGATTCTTAACGTCCTTCTAGAGTTGAATTCATATTCGAATATTGCGAGGAGGATGTCGTATATGCGAGGGTGAGGAATGGATGTTATGGAACATGTTGTAAAAAGCAAGGATAGTTATTACCAGATTACGATTTATCTTAGTCTCATCTAATTTTACTTGACAAAGACATATATGAATAAAATAGGTTTTTTGGTTGGGAACCTAATCATCGAAGGCTCAAAGAGAAAACGGGTTTTGGAAAGTAGGTCATGATGCAAAAGATAATGATTCATGGCATGAGTTGAAAGCTATTTAAGGGCAAGATACTAAGAAATCCCACCATTTAAATTTGAAGAGTTTTACCTGGAGATTTATGTATTCACAGAACAAAGCTACTTGAAGATACAAATGGTCCCCCCTTCGCAAAATGTGCACATGCAACACTCTTCATCATTACAACCTTTATGGTACTGCTGTCAAGACAACACATCTGAACCGGAACGCTCGTCTACTTTGCAAAATTGGATCGCCATATGAAGAAAGAAGAATAAATGGTACATACTCCAACTTACTCTGAAAGGCATGGTCCTTGGATAACTATCCATCCTCAAGAAGAACAAGTTCTTTTCAGATACATAGTTAGGAGAAATTGTGGGATCGTGATTTTTTAGGGTCAGAGTAAGACGAATCAGAATACAAGTACCTCAGAAGTTTGGTCATGGACTCAATAGCTCCGAGCAGAGCTGGATTAACAAAGCAATGGTGCCACTATCATCCTGTTCTGAGGTAATGGGCGAAGTTCGAAATAACTTCGCTGGGATTGATCATGCTTGTCCCACAAGACATAGGAACCTAATCTAACACGAAATCAACCAGGTTTCCTATATTCTTAGAGTTCCTGCAATCTAGAAATTCGCGTGCGCCGCAAGTAGTCACACTTCTAAGAGGATGCAATATCTATTTATAGATATCCTTTGGAATTATCATGGCTTATACAAGGTTATATCCTAAAAATGTCTCTCTCGCGACTACTAAAAATACACTTGCTTAGGGTTCATCTCTTATAATGCAATCATCACACTCTAATTCTCTTACCCACTGCTTAAGTCTTATACTTGCTCACTAACTTGACCGTCGGAGAGCCTTTGGCCAATACACCTGTGTTGGTCTCTAGCTTGCTCACATTTGTTTGTTATTTTACAGCTTACTCGGATTTGTGCATCTCCACCACCTTCGATAGTGCGCAGATTTGGTTCCAACAGAGATAATATAATGTTGACTAACCTAATTTTAAGACCAAATATGTAATGTCTAAACCTTTCGGCTGTGAAAATTGTACTTGTATCGGGGATGAATTTTACAATAGGTTATTTGACGAAGTCGCAGACTTCTTTTGCACTAAGCTCTACGTAAGACATTGTTTCATCCCATTTCGTGGAGTAGTCGACAGTTACTAGGATCCACGCATGTTTGGCTACATTGGAGGTTAGAAGAATTATCCTAATGACATCCATAACACATTTTTAAACGGCCATAATTTCAACACTGAATGCAATTCTTCTGTGGGAACTGTTGCACAAGGTGGTATAACTGACATTGAATACACCCTCATGCATACTTGATATAAACTTTCAAAATCGTTGTCCAGAAATAACTATAGCGTCGGATAAGCCATCTTATTTTTTGGATAACTGATGAGCACCACATATCATTTTGTGTATTTCTCTCATCACTTGGGCGGCCTTGATTTGTCTAAGACAAAGTAATAAAAGGCCATCTTCACCCTTCCTGTGGAGCTTGTTTTGATGATTAACCTTTCGGACATGTTTTCCTCTTGGATTGATGAGGTATTAAATAATCGGTCCTTGCCAATATGGTCGCATCACTTCAACAACACAAATGTCCTTTGGCACCTCACGATCTACTAACAGTGGCAAAGACATTACCCTAGTTATGATCAAGTTATCTTTCTAGTTGACTTGTTTATTAACCAGAGTCAGGAGTAGTCATTTTTCGACCATTATAACACGGCTCATGTTGCTTCCGAAGAGTTGCTATCCAGAGGTGATTTGGGCAAGTTCATTGGTGTCACCATTCTTAACCATGAAAATATACTTAAATTGATGCCAAAGAACATGTCGGCCAAATATGTAGCAACCCATATGATAAGGAGCTAGTGTGCAAATCGTTTAATGGAAGATCCTTTATATTAGTTAATCACAAGTTTTGAATCACTAAGACAAGAACTCGAGTTGCGTTATGATTGTGAAGTAGCCCAAGACTGATCACAAGAGCCTCATATTCAGCTTGGTTGTTGGTACATTCAAAGTCAAGTTTGAAGGCAAAACAACCAACGTTGGCGTTCTGGTGGCCAGTGTCTAAAAATCATCCTAGCGGCGCCTAGGTGCTGAGCAGAGGAGCCCCGATGCAATTCAGGGCAAATCGTTATAGAAATCGGTCGGAAGTTAGGCCGTCGTCTAAGCGCTTCCTAGGCGCTCTAGGCGATGCTAGGCAGCATGTCTAGGCAGATTGAATCTTGTCTTCTTCCATCGCTGGTTTTGCAACTTCCAAACTCTCTTCTTCAGCTCTATGCACAGTTTTCGGCATCGTCTTTTGGTCTGCTCTAACTAATGTTATCTCATTTAAGCAGACTTACACTACAGCTTGAACTCTCGCGACGCTAGACTCGAAGAAGAAGGGATTTACAGAGGAAATATGTGAAATAGGGGAAAGACGAAACAAAAAAAAACCAAATAGAAAAGAAGATGTGAGAGGAAGAGGAAACAAAATAAAGCGCACTATGGTTTCCAAAGCGTCAAAAGGTGTTGTAGTGTGTGCACCACTCTTCTGTACTTACGGTCATTGCCCACCCCAAGCCTTATCATTAAATATTATAACTGATTTTTTTAATATTTTTAACACTATTAAATCTTTGATATGGGATTGAGACCTTGAGTAATGTGAAAGAGGTAGAGTGAATCTTTTGATCTGGCTCTACCGATTGTAGTGATACGGAAAAGGTGAAATGGAGGGGTCGTGGGTGTTTTTTTCCTTTGATGTTGCATTATTTTTTTGACACAAAACCATATTATATATTTGAAATCTTATGTTACAAACTTACAGAGTGTCTATATATATATATATATATTATTCTTTTGAAAAATAGCATATTATTCAATCTTTATTTATATATTATATAGTAAACTTTAATTAGTTTATATAATATATAACAAATTTACTAAATCCACCTTGTCCGCCTAGGTTCCCGCCTAGTCCCTGTCTAGGCTCTAGGTCCCAGTCCACTGCCCGACTAGTATCTAGCGTCTTTTAGAACTTTGCTGATGGCTGCATGACTCTACCAACTCCTGCTGAAGGCTCAATACTAGAGCCGTCGAAGTACATAGTCCAAAAGTTGTCTACATGGAACAAAAAGCAGGTTTACAATTTGAAAATTTTGTGTGCAAATATGTTTAGCAGGACTTCATGGTCAGATACATTATCTGAGTATATCATGTGTTTGTTTTAAGTACTACGGTACACTGCGATAGTACTATTTGAGTGTATTGTGTGCGTGCTTGAAACATTATTTGACAAGCAGTTGTGTGACGTGTCAGCAGTGATTGAGAAATTGTAAAGTAGTAGATAACTCCTTGCAACACTTTCTCTTTGATAACTCTTAAGAGGAAACTTAGTTTTGGTGGTGGTTTTGTCTTATGACAGCAAACTCACTTTTTATACATGGTGGCTGATTGGTTCCTAACCTTATAGAGATTTTCGAGAAAAATTGTAATCTCTTGAATTCAGCAAGCGGTGAGCATATCAGCGCACTGGGAGAATCAAGTAATTGTCAATGGCTTAGCTGAATAAGGTTAACAGAATGTTGGCTATCTATAACTTATCCAATATTTATTTTTGTAATACTGTCTTGCTTTTGTTTTTTTTATTTTTTTATTTTTATTTTTATTTGAAGACTCTTGATTTTGTTTTTAGATAGACTGAAACAATCTCCAACAAAGACATGGAGAGCTTAAGCTTTTCTGTGTTTTCTTTTTTTTTTTTTTTTGGTAAAACGTCTTATTTTTTTAGCATGTGAATTGGTAAGTGAAAGACTATCTTAAGTATAATGAAGAGCTCTGTGAAACTTAAA